>CM060615.1:32920283-32950283 GCA_030578255.1 Tiaroga cobitis | reverse complement strand
AAACTAAAATGCTCACGGCTGCACGGGCATTCATAACTCTGCGCGCCCACGGTGAGGGACGAGCAGAACAGAGCGAACGTTGTTTAGTTCATTCCTACTTCCATAGGAATTAATTGAAAAAGCTCACTCTACTCTGCACCATTATTAATGAATTGTGCAGACGTCCTTATTTTACTTTCGCTTTTTACCTGATTTTGAACACAAGAGGGCAGTATAACACTATGTATGATTTGTAAAAAAATTTTTTTTGACTAAACAACCATTCTGGCTGTTTTTAAACTTAAACATTATTCTCTAATTGCTCTCACCATGCCCGTTTCTGAAACTCTGCACATGTCTACTGTCTAATAAATGTGATGTGTCTGTCGGGTTTCATGCAATTTCAAGTATGTTAAGAGTCTCAAAAGCATCAACAAAGAATAATAAAGTTTGATGCGTTGCCACGGCAACAGTATCTAAGATATCAATAATCCTTTCTCAGGTCTACATCTGCCGTGTGTCTACATTATACACATAAAGTTTGAAGCAAATTGGGTAAAAATAAGAGGGTGATTTCAAAGCCTTTAGGAAGTGACACACTTCCTGCTGCCAGTTGGTGGCGCTATAACTTTGACTCACAATAGTCACATCCATGTGATCGGACTCTTACAGCGAACACACTGCTGAAGTTTCATCAAGATCAGTTAATGTATGCAGAAGTTATAACACACTTCCTGTTTCCTTTATTCGCCATAAATTCGTTTCCTCGCCACAGCCAAACCGTTCGAGATATCAAAAATCCCCTGGCAACTTTTCATCCTCAATGTCTTGACTTCATGCTGACCGAGTTTCGTGGCGATTGGTTGAATTCTCTAGGAGGAGTATATCGAATTCCAGGGGCATACGCTTCCAAACAAACCATAATAGCCGACTTCCTGTTGGGCTGGGGTAAAAAGTAAAAGTACAAAGGATATATGAATCGATGAGATCTATATGTGTACCGAGTTTCATATTATTACATTCAAGCGTGTTTGATTTATGGACCAAGTTTTCGGACCCCGTTCCAGGGGGCACTGTCGAGCCCCCCTGCCACGCCCGGGTACCAGCTTCAGCCCGGCCCTGATGGCCACGGGTTCTGACCCGTGTGCAAAGTTTCAAGAGTTTTTGAGCACGTTAAGGGCCCCCAAAGTGCGCTGAGAGTCTCAAAAGTATCCAAAAAGAATATTAAAAGTTTGATGCGTTGTCACGGCAACAGCATCTAAGATATCAACAATCCTTTCACAGGTCTAAATCTGGCGTGTGTCTACATTATACACATCAAGTTTGAAGCAAATCGGGTAAAGCCTGTTTGATTTATGGACCAAGTTTTCGGACCCCATTCCAGGGGGCGCTGTCGAGCCCCCCTGCCACGCCCGGGTACCAGCTTCAGCCCGGCCCTGATGGCCGCGGTTTCTGACCCGTGTGCAAAGTTTCAAGAGTTTTTGAGCACGTTAAGGGCCCCAAAAGTGCGCTAAGAATCTCAAAAGTATCCAAAAAGAATATTAAAGTTTGATGCGTTGTCACGGCAACAGCATCTAAGATATCAACAATCCTTTCACAGGTCTACATCTGGCTTGTGTCTACATTATACACATCAAGTTTGAAGCAAATAGGGTAAAGCGTGTTGGATATATGGACCAAATTGTCTGACCCGTTCAAGGGGGCGCTGTCGAGCCCCCCTGCCACGCCCGGGTACCAGCTTCAGCCTGGCCCTGATGGCCGCGGGTTTTGTCCCGTGTGCAAAGTTTCAAGAGTTTTCGAGCACGTTAAGAACCCCAAAAGTGCCCGAAAGCATAAAAAAGCATGAAAAAGCTTAAAAAAAGGAATATTAATGTTTGATGCATTGCCATGGCAACAGTATCTAAGATATCAATAATCCTTTCACAGGTCTACATCTGGCGTGTGTCTACATTATGCACATGAAGTTTGAAGCAAATCGGGTAAAAATAAGAGGGTGATTTAAAAGCATTTTGAAAGTGACACACTTCCTGCTTCCAGTTGGTGGCGCTATAACTTTGACTCACAATAGTCACATCCATGTGATCGGGCTCTTACAACGAACACACTGCTGAAGTTTCATCAAGATTAGTTAATGTATGCAGTAGTTATAACACACTTCCTGTTTCACGTTTCTCGCCATAATTTCGTTTACTCGCCACGGCCAAACCGTTCGAGATATCAAAAATCCCCTGGCAATTTTTCATCCTCAGTGTCTTGACTTCATGCTGACCGAGTTTCGTGCCGTGTGTTTGAATTCTCTAGGAGGAGTATTTCACATTCCATTGCATGTGTTTTCCAAACAACCCTTAATAGCCGACTTCCTGTTGGGCTGGGGTAAAAAGTAAGAGCATGAAGTATATATGAACCGATGAGATCTATATGTGTACTGAGTTTCATATTATTACATGCAAGCGTGTTTGATTTATGGACCAAGTGTTCAAACCCCGTTCCAGGGGGCGCTGTCGAGCCCCCCTGCCACGCCCGGGTACCAGCTTCAGCCCGGCCCTGATGGCCGCGGTTTCTGACCCGTGTGCAAAGTTTCAAGAGTTTTTGAGCACGTTAAGGGCCCCAAAAGTGCGCTAAGAATCTCAAAAGTATCCAAAAAGAATATTAAAGTTTGATGCGTTGTCACGGCAACAGCATCTAAGATATCAACAATCCTTTCACAGGTCTACATCTGGCTTGTGTCTACATTATACACATCAAGTTTGAAGCAAATAGGGTAAAGCGTGTTGGATATATGGACCAAATTGTCTGACCCGTTCAAGGGGGCGCTGTCGAGCCCCCCTGCCACGCCCGGGTACCAGCTTCAGCCTGGCCCTGATGGCCGCGGGTTTTGTCCCGTGTGCAAAGTTTCAAGAGTTTTCGAGCACGTTAAGAACCCCAAAAGTGCCCGAAAGCATAAAAAAGCATGAAAAAGCTTAAAAAAAGGAATATTAATGTTTGATGCATTGCCATGGCAACAGTATCTAAGATATCAATAATCCTTTCACAGGTCTACATCTGGCGTGTGTCTACATTATGCACATGAAGTTTGAAGCAAATCGGGTAAAAATAAGAGGGTGATTTAAAAGCATTTTGAAAGTGACACACTTCCTGCTTCCAGTTGGTGGCGCTATAACTTTGACTCACAATAGTCACATCCATGTGATCGGGCTCTTACAACGAACACACTGCTGAAGTTTCATCAAGATTAGTTAATGTATGCAGTAGTTATAACACACTTCCTGTTTCACGTTTCTCGCCATAATTTCGTTTACTCGCCACGGCCAAACCGTTCGAGATATCAAAAATCCCCTGGCAATTTTTCATCCTCAGTGTCTTGACTTCATGCTGACCGAGTTTCGTGCCGTGTGTTTGAATTCTCTAGGAGGAGTATTTCACATTCCATTGCATGTGTTTTCCAAACAACCCTTAATAGCCGACTTCCTGTTGGGCTGGGGTAAAAAGTAAGAGCATGAAGTATATATGAACCGATGAGATCTATATGTGTACTGAGTTTCATATTATTACATGCAAGCGTGTTTGATTTATGGACCAAGTGTTCAAACCCCGTTCCAGGGGGCGCTGTCGAGCCCCCCTGCCACGCCCGGGTACCAGCTTCAGCCCGGCCCTGATGGCCGCGGGTTCTGAGATGTGTGCAAAGTTTCAAGAGTTTTCGAGCACGTTAAGGCCCCCAAAAGTGCCCAAAAGGTAGTAAAATAATAATAATAATAAATAATAATCCTAAGGAAAACAATAGGGCCTTCGCCTTTTCAAGGCTTGGGCCCTAATAAATAATAATCCTAAGGAAAACAATAGGGCCTTCGCCTTTTCAAGGCTTGGGCCCTAATAATAATAATAATAATAATAAATATAGCTGCGAGCAGCGATTACGGGCCCAAGCCGGTGGCACCGCAACCCCGGTGCCTTTAATTACCTAAAGGCACCGGAGTGGCGGTGCCGCCGGCTTTGGCCCTTCATCGCTGCTCGCAGCTATATTTATATATATATATATATATATATATATATATATATATAAACAAGCCGGTGGCACCGCCACCCCGGTGCCTTTAGGGTTACTGTGCGTGACGGGCAATAACGTAACCCCGCTTTGACCTTTGAGAAGATGTGTGCTGTAGAGCTTGCATCAGTGTGGGCTCTGCAAAAGTGTGCATTGAGGGCACATATCAACCACAAAGTATGCGTGAGCAACCTTCTGAAACCTAAAATGAAAAATGAGACACCCTACGGTCTCATGGACTTAATGGACACATGAAATAAGTACACAAGTTTGAAAGTTATATGAAGTGTGCCAAGACAGAATATTTGCCTGATCTGATTAGAAAAATAGTTTTTGTGTGTGTGTGTGTGTGTGAGGCGTGATTGAACAATGTAGACATAAAAACATACTCCGTCCTTTTGTTCATACAGGACATTATTCAAACTACAAAGTGTTTACTTATATTTGTGTACAATCGCAATAAAACACAACATTGTGCTTTTGTCAAACTGTAAACTACAACTGTCACCCAACCAAAATCTCTTACACACACACACACACACACACACATAGTTTAAAAGCAAAAAAATCTTTTGGACATTCATCATATTGCATTGGTTTTCATTTCTTGTTCTCGAACAGAGCCCTAATCTGTTTATTTTTTCAGTTACACATTCTACATTGATTAAAAAAGAAAAATCAAATGTGCTTTTATTTTAGACATAAATAAATAATCTATCATTCAGATGAGAGTAAAGTTAGTGTTAGTTAAAATTTTAAGGAAAACAAAAATATGATCTGAAATATCGCACATTCATTTAAAATTCATTCAGGTTCAATTACCAAACATACAAATCTCAATGTAATTTAAAGCAAACAATACATTTAAAATATATGGGTTGTATGCAATTTTTTTATATATAAAAAGATATATATCCAAAAATACAAAGCCTAAACTTTAACAAGGGTTAAACAATCACTGTAACAGACACAATCACACACACACACACACACACACACACACACACGTCAAATCACTTACATTTTAGATGCAATATTGACTTTTTTTCTGTTTCAGCAGCGAAAATAGTTCAACAAAGATCACAGCAGAACCATCGAGCATCTCACAGCAACGCGTTCTCATTACTGAATGATTCAGCATTTTGAACAAATCGGTTGACTCAAAGATTCAACGACCAATCCATAATCTGTCTCATTCATGAATGACTCAGCCGTTCGAACGAATCGTTTGAACGAATGAATCAATGACTCGCTCATTAAGACGGTCGCCTGGCGACACCTAATGACGGTTTAGTGATATGTTTAAAAGTATCATTCTTTCCAACGATTGTTAATTAACTCATATTTGAAACATAAGCTATATATATATATATATATATATATATATATATATATATATATATATATATATATATATATACACATATATACACAAAAATAAAATAAACACATTTGAAGCGTGTTTGCTTACTAAATTGTGAGCTGAACGAAAGTTGCAGCAAATATCAGCAACAGGAGTCAAATTTCATTAATCACGAGAGTGAAGAGCTGACTGAAAAGATGATGACGGAATAGGCATTTTATGTAAAAGCGCCTATTTAAGCGAATCTATCATTATACTCTTTTGTTGTTGTGTTTTCCGTGAAAAATAATAGACTATTGAACTCACAATTCAAGCACGCGCTCTGCACGCGCCACCATTATCAATGTCCGTGTGGACGTCCGCGATCGAACAGTGGAAACATTGGCTACTCCGTCATTTTATTCAAGAAGATCATTCAAACTGCAAAGTGTTTACTTATTTTTGGATACTCGCAATCAAACACAACATTGTGATTTTGTAAAATACATTCAAGAAATCCGCCCCCGAAATGGGGCTTCTTTTAAAATGAAACAAAAATGCTCACAGCTGCACGTCTTGTGGAGACGTCCGTTACTTTCGCTTTCAAGTTAGCGATTTTAAAGCCCCCAGCGGAGTCACGGTGGGAAAATATTCCCATAGTAGCATCAATTGGCCTACCTGATTTTGAACACAAGAGGGCAGTAAAGCACTATGAATGATTTTTATTTTTTTTTATTTTTTTGGCTAAACAACCATTCTGGCTGTTTTTAAACTTAAACATAAATCTTAAATTGAAAAAAAGGAATACAATGGGTTTACTTCTAATATTAGTATAATTTTATAGAAAAATAAATGGTGTATAATTACATTTTAGAAAGATATGAGACATTTCCTGATTCTTTTTTTGACATAATCCCTCGCCATAGCAAAACCGTTTGAGATATTCAATATCCGTTCACAATTTAGCATCTTTAATGTATTTTCATCAAGTTGAAAAAGTTTTGTAACTGTAGATGAAACTAACCCCCCCCCCCACACACACTTTTGCCACAAAAGGTGGCGCTACTGAGCCCCTGCACCACGCCCGTTTCTGAAACTTTGCACATGTCTACTGGCTAATAAATGTGATCTGTCTGTCAAGTTTCATGCAATTTTAAGCAATTTCAGGCATGCTAAGAGTCTCAAAAGCATCCAAAAAGAATATTAAAGTTTGATGCGTTGCCATGGCAACAGTATCTAAGATATCAATAATCCTTTCACAGGTCTACATCTGCCGTGTATTTACATTATACACATCAAGTTTGAAGCAAATCGGGTAAAAATAAGAGGGTGATTTCAAAGTATTTTGAAAGTGACACACTTCATGCTGCCAGTTGGTGGCGCTATAACTTTGACTCACAATAGTCACATCCATGTGATCGGCCTCTCACAGCGAACACACTGTTGAAGTTTCATCAAGATCAGTTAATGTATGCAGAAGTTATAACACACTTCCTGTTTCCATTATTCGCCATAAATTCGTTTCCTCGTCACGGCCAAACCGTTCGAGATATCAGAAATCCCCTGGCAATTTTTCATCCTCAATGTCTTGACATCATGCTGACCGAGTTTCGTTGCGATTGGTTGAATTCTCTAGGAGGAGTATATCGAATTCCAGGGGCATACGCTTCCAAACAAACCATAATAGCCGACTTCCTGTTGGGCTGGGGTAAAAAGTAAAAGTACAAAGGATATATGAATCGATGAGATCTATATGTGTACCGAGTTTCATATTATTACATTCAAGCGTGTTTGATTTATGGACCAAGTTTTCGGACCCCGTTCCAGGGGGCACTGTCGAGCCCCCCTGCCACGCCCGGGTACCAGCTTCAGCCCGGCCCTGATGGCCACGGGTTCTGACCCGTGTGCAAAGTTTCAAGAGTTTTTGAGCACGTTAAGGGCCCCCAAAGTGCGCTGAGAGTCTCAAAAGTATCCAAAAAGAATATTAAAGTTTGATGCGTTGTCACGGCAACAGCATCTAAGATATCAACAATCCTTTCACAGGTCTAAATCTGGCGTGTGTCTACATTATACACATCAAGTTTGAAGCAAATCGGGTAAAGCCTGTTTGATTTATGGACCAAGTTTTCGGACCCCATTCCAGGGGGCGCTGTCGAGCCCCCCTGCCACGCCCGGGTACCAGCTTCAGCCCGGCCCTGATGGCCGCGGTTTCTGACCCGTGTGCAAAGTTTCAAGAGTTTTTGAGCACGTTAAGGGCCCCAAAAGTGCGCTAAGAATCTCAAAAGTATCCAAAAAGAATATTAAAGTTTGATGCGTTGTCACGGCAACAGCATCTAAGATATCAACAATCCTTTCACAGGTCTACATCTGGCTTGTGTCTACATTATACACATCAAGTTTGAAGCAAATAGGGTAAAGCGTGTTGGATATATGGACCAAATTGTCTGACCCGTTCAAGGGGGCGCTGTCGAGCCCCCCTGCCACGCCCGGGTACCAGCTTCAGCCTGGCCCTGATGGCCGCGGGTTTTGTCCCGTGTGCAAAGTTTCAAGAGTTTTCGAGCACGTTAAGAACCCCAAAAGTGCCCGAAAGCATAAAAAAGCATGAAAAAGCTTAAAAAAAGGAATATTAATGTTTGATGCATTGCCATGGCAACAGTATCTAAGATATCAATAATCCTTTCTCAGGTCTACATCTGGCGTGTGTCTACATTATGCACATGAAGTTTGAAGCAAATCGGGTAAAAATAAGAGGGTGATTTAAAAGCATTTTGAAAGTGACACACTTCCTGCTTCCAGTTGGTGGCGCTATAACTTTGACTCACAATAGTCACATCCATGTGATCGGGCTCTTACAACGAACACACTGCTGAAGTTTCATCAAGATTAGTTAATGTATGCAGTAGTTATAACACACTTCCTGTTTCACGTTTCTCGCCATAATTTCGTTTACTCGCCACGGCCAAACCGTTCGAGATATCAAAAATCCCCTGGCAATTTTTCATCCTCAGTGTCTTGACTTCATGCTGACCGAGTTTCGTGCCGTGTGTTTGAATTCTCTAGGAGGAGTATTTCACATTCCATTGCATGTGTTTTCCAAACAACCCTTAATAGCCGACTTCCTGTTGGGCTGGGGTAAAAAGTAAGAGCATGAAGTATATATGAACCGATGAGATCTATATGTGTACTGAGTTTCATATTATTACATGCAAGCGTGTTTGATTTATGGACCAAGTGTTCAAACCCCGTTCCAGGGGGCGCTGTCGAGCCCCCCTGCCACGCCCGGGTACCAGCTTCAGCCCGGCCCTGATGGCCGCGGGTTCTGAGATGTGTGCAAAGTTTCAAGAGTTTTCGAGCACGTTAAGGCCCCCAAAAGTGCCCAAAAGGTAGTAAAATAATAATAATAATAATAATAATAATAAATATAGCTGCGAGCAGCGATTGCGGGCCCAAGCCGGTGGCACCGCAACCCCGGTGCCGGAGTGGCGGTTCCGCCGGCTTTGGCCCTTCATCGCTGCTCGCAGCTATATTTATATATATATATATATATATATATATATATATATATATAAACAAGCCGGTGGCACTGCCACCCCGGTGCCTTAAGGGTTACTGTGCACGACGTGCAAAAACGTAACCCCGCTTTCACTGTCGCCCTACGGTCCCATGGATTTAACGGACACATGAAATAAGTACACAAGACCGAAAATTGATATGAACTGTACCATTTTGGACAGGGACTATGATCGTGAATCACAATAGCCACATATATGAGATCATTTAAATTTAGAATCATTTTTAATGTCATAGGACATACATGGGCAATATACGGCCCGGGGGCCGGGGCCGGATCCGGCCCGCATAGCGCTTCAATCCGGCCCCCGCGATGCGATCGCAATTTGGATGAAACACACGCCGAAATAAACATGCGTGACACAAAACAATCTTTAACTTAGGTGGCAAATATGTTTTAGTAATTCTGTGAATTACACTGCGCAAACCAAAATTAATACTACCCACCGGATGAAGGGTTGTCTCTGTCTCCACATAACATAAAATATTCATTTTATTTTATTTTTCGTGTTCGCATTTATGAGGAAAAACAATGTTACAGACGTGTTCTCCGTTACGGACGTGAGCGCTCTGAAAGCGGCACTAAAAGATGCTTTAAAACTTTCACAAAGACATCAAACAGAAAGCACAAAACAAAGCACAAAACCTTTCTTTGAAGTGAATTTCGTTTTGTATTAATTGTATCTTAATTTTAATCAATGTTTCATCAACCAATTGCCTGTATTTAATCAATAAGAAGTAAATATAGCAGACAATATAGAGATAATCACGAAACATTAATAATGAGATAATCACGCCGGCGCGTGAACTGGAGCTCGTCTCATAAATGAACCGAAACTCAGCATATAAAGTAGCCTACTTGCCTCACATGTCTACTTTTAAACTGAACAATTCAAAACGAAAGAAAACAGACTACAGACTGCTCTCTGCTTATGTAATCCTTATGAAATGTGCATTTCTCTCTGGCGCGTTCACTAGGCTACTGAAGATCGCGAGTCAGCATCGTCAACTTCATCTTAGCCGACAATGACAAAGAAAACACTTATTTATTAATAAACAATTAAAATATCTCCTTGCTATATTTTACATATTCATAATCATTACTTTTGCTGGTTTTGCCAGTCATGTATTCTGCAACGAAATATGTTTTGAAAGTATCCTTCCCAACACTGGAAGTCTGTATGTTAATTAGGGATGGGCATTTTTCAAAAATATTGCATTCGAATATTCGGGCTCATAAAAATCAAATATTCGTTTATTTAAATGACATTTAACGAAAAAGATGTTATTTTTTAAGTTTTTTTTTTTTTTACGTTTTTGTCACCATTTCTTTTAGTTGAAAACATTAAACATTAGGCCTATGTGTAAACAAAAAATATAAAAAATAAAAGCATTAATAAAAGAATGCTCAAGCAGCGCGAACGGGAAAAAAACGCCTAATAAAGCGGTTGCGCCAGATATCGTACAGAACGTACACACACTCGAGTCAGCATATGATTATCGTGTTTATATTGTTTCATGTTTATATAGAGAAAAACAATATCCACATGCAGGGGCGCCTGCATGTGGATGAAAAAAAAAATATGATTTACAATTACTGCTTTGGTTGCATTCTGGTGGAATTATTAATAGTACATTAGATATGACAAAATACCTTCATAGCGGTAAACAGAGTATCTTCAATTGGTACCGAGTGGCATAAGACTTGATAAACGCGCGTTCAAAATGATCACGATAAAACAGGTGCTCGCGCACATTCGGCCTGGGGACTGGTTTATAGTAGCCTGTATTCGTGTTCGAAGGTGTCATCTCCTCATACGTTCACGAAAAGTACGAAGTACGAACGCAGTGCTTTCCATCTTGAGATTCAGTGGGGGGCGCACTCTGGACAGCTATATAGTGTCTTATTATTCTAAATAATTGAATATATTGATCAAATTTACAAATTGAAAATGAAAGATGAAGCATACATTTAATAAGACTAGACTAGGGGTGCCTTGCATTACAATATGCAGATTTAAATATACCACCGTCAATTTGATGTGTGTGTGTATAATAAAATCATTTAGTCACTTCAATTATAACTTGAACGTGTTTGCTTACTAAATTGTGAGCAAAACGAAAGTTGCAGCAAAGATCAGCAACAGGAGTCAAAATTCATTAATCACGAGAGTGAAGAGCTGACTGAAAAAAATGATGACGGAATATTTTGTGTAAAAGTGCCTATTTAAGCGAATCTGTCATTTACTCTTTTGTTGTTGTGTTTTCCCTGAAAACCGGAAGCAATCGCCCCCGATATGGCGCTAATTTTAAAGTGACACTAAAAAGTATGCGGCTGCACTGACATTCATAATGGTGCGCGTCCATGGCGACGAGCAAGCAAAACAGAGCGAACGTTTTTTCATTTCTACTTCCATAGAAATTCATTCGAATTTCATTAATCACGAGTCGAGAGTGAGCGTCTCTCTCTGCTGTGTTATGCTGCATCACACGGGCATTCATAACGCTGCGCGTCCACGACGATGAGCGAGCAGAACAGAGTGAACGTTTTTTAGTTCATTCCTACTTCCATATAGGAATTCCCTCGAGCGCTCTGCACGCGCCACAATTATCAATGTCCGTGTGGACGTCCGCGATCGAACAGTGGAAACATTGGCTACTCCGTCATTTTATTCAAGAAGATCATTCAAACTGCAAAGTGTTTACTTATTTTTGGATACTCGCAATCAAACACAACATTGTGATTTTGTAAAATACATTCAAGAAATCCGCCCCCGAAATGGGGCTTCTTTTAAAATGAAACGAAAATGCTTACAGCTGCACGTCTTGTGGAGACGTCCGTTACTTTCGCTTTCAAGTTAGCGATTTTAAAGCCCCCAGCGGAGTCACGGTGGGAAAATATTCCCATAGTAGCATCAATTGGCCTACCTGATTTTGAACACAAGAGGGCAGTAAAGCACTATGAATGATTTGTATTTTTTTATTTTTTTGGCTAAACAACCATTCTGGCTGTTTTTAAACTTAAACATAAATCTTAAATTGAAAAAAAGGAATACAATGGGTTTAGTTCTAATATTAGTATAATTTTATAGAAAAATAAATGGTGTATAATTACATTTTAGAAAGATATGAGACATTTCCTGATTCTTTTTTTGACATAATCCCTCGCCATAGAAAAAACGTTTGAGATATTCAATATCCGTTCACAATTTAGCATCTTTAATGTATTTTCATCAAGTTGAAAAAGTTTTGTAACTGTAGATGAAACTAACCCCCCCCCCACACACACACACACACACTTTTGTCACAAAAGGTGGCGCTACTGAGCCCCTGCACTACGCCCGTTTCTGAAACTTTGCACATGTCTACTGGCTAATAAATGTGATCTGTCTGTCAAGTTTCATGCAATTTTAAGCAATTTCAGGCATGCTAAGAGTCTCAAAAGCATCCAAAAAGAATATTAAAGTTTGATGCGTTGCCATGGCAACAGTATCTAAGATATCAATAATCCTTTCACAGGTCTACATCTGCCGTGTATTTACATTATACACATCAAGTTTGAAGCAAATCGGGTAAAAATAAGAGGGTGATTTCAAAGTATTTTGAAAGTGACACACTTCCTGCTGCCAGTTGGTGGCGCTATAACTTTGACTCACAATAGTCACATCCATGTGATCGGACTCTTACAGCGAACACACTGTTGAAGTTTCATCAAGATCAGTTAATGTATGCAGAAGTTATAACACACTTCCTGTTTCCATTATTCGCCATAAATTCGTTTCCTCGTCACGGCCAAACCGTTCGAGATATCAGAAATCCCCTGGCAATTTTTCATCCTCAATGTCTTGACATCATGCTGACCGAGTTTCGTTGCGATTGGTTGAATTCTCTAGGAGGAGTATATCGAATTCCAGGGGCATACGCTTTCAAACAAACCATAATAGCCGACTTCCTGTTGGGCTGGGGTAAAAAGTAAAAGTACAAAGGATATATGAATCGATGAGATCTATATGTGTACCGAGTTTCATATTATTACATTCAAGCGTGTTTGATTTATGGACCAAGTTTTCGGACCCCGTTCCAGGGGGCACTGTCGAGCCCCCCTGCCACGCCCGGGTACCAGCTTCAGCCCGGCCCTGATGGCCACGGGTTCTGACCCGTGTGCAAAGTTTCAAGAGTTTTTGAGCACGTTAAGGGCCCCCAAAGTGCGCTGAGAGTCTCAAAAGTATCCAAAAAGAATATTAAAGTTTGATGCGTTGTCACGGCAACAGCATCTAAGATATCAACAATCCTTTCACAAGTCTAAATCTGGCGTGTGTCTACATTATACACATCAAGTTTGAAGCAAATCGGGTAAAGCCTGTTTGATTTATGGACCAAGTTTTCGGACCCCATTCCAGGGGGCGCTGTCGAGCCCCCCTGCCACGCCCGGGTACCAGCTTCAGCCCGGCCCTGATGGCCGCGGTTTCTGACCCGTGTGCAAAGTTTCAAGAGTTTTTGAGCACGTTAAGGGCCCCAAAAGTGCGCTAAGAATCTCAAAAGTATCCAAAAAGAATATTAAAGTTTGATGCGTTGTCACGGCAACAGCATCTAAGATATCAACAATCCTTTCACAGGTCTACATCTGGCTTGTGTCTACATTATACACATCAAGTTTGAAGCAAATAGGGTAAAGCGTGTTGGATATATGGACCAAATTGTCTGACCCGTTCAAGGGGGCGCTGTCGAGCCCCCCTGCCACGCCCGGGTACCAGCTTCAGCCTGGCCCTGATGGCCGCGGGTTTTGTCCCGTGTGCAAAGTTTCAAGAGTTTTCGAGCACGTTAAGAACCCCAAAAGTGCCCGAAAGCATAAAAAAGCATGAAAAAGCTTAAAAAAAGGAATATTAATGTTTGATGCATTGCCATGGCAACAGTATCTAAGATATCAATAATCCTTTCACAGGTCTACATCTGGCGTGTGTCTACATTATGCACATGAAGTTTGAAGCAAATCGGGTAAAAATAAGAGGGTGATTTAAAAGCATTTTGAAAGTGACACACTTCCTGCTTCCAGTTGGTGGCGCTATAACTTTGACTCACAATAGTCACATCCATGTGATCGGGCTCTTACAACGAACACACTGCTGAAGTTTCATCAAGATTAGTTAATGTATGCAGTAGTTATAACACACTTCCTGTTTCACGTTTCTCGCCATAATTTCGTTTACTCGCCACGGCCAAACCGTTCGAGATATCAAAAATCCCCTGGCAATTTTTCATCCTCAGTGTCTTGACTTCATGCTGACCGAGTTTCGTGCCGTGTGTTTGAATTCTCTAGGAGGAGTATTTCACATTCCATTGCATGTGTTTTCCAAACAACCCTTAATAGCCGACTTCCTGTTGGGCTGGGGTAAAAAGTAAGAGCATGAAGTATATATGAACCGATGAGATCTATATGTGTACTGAGTTTCATATTATTACATGCAAGCGTGTTTGATTTATGGACCAAGTGTTCAAACCCCGTTCCAGGGGGCGCTGTCGAGCCCCCCTGCCACGCCCGGGTACCAGCTTCAGCCCGGCCCTGATGGCCGCGGGTTCTGAGATGTGTGCAAAGTTTCAAGAGTTTTCGAGCACGTTAAGGCCCCCAAAAGTGCCCAAAAGGTAGTAAAATAATAATAATAATAATAATAAATATAGCTGCGAGCAGCGATTACGGGCCCAAGCCGGTGGCACCGCAACCCCGGTGCCTTTAGTTACCTAAAGGCACCGGAGTGGCGGTGCCGCCGGCTTTGGCCCTTCATCGCTGCTCGCAGCTATATTCATATATATATATATATATATATATATATATATATATATATATATATATAAACAAGCCGGTGGCACCGCCACCCCGGTGCCTTTATATATATATATATATATATGTCTACATTGTTCAATCACGCCTCACACACACACACACACTTTTGCAGAGCCCACACCAATGCAAGCTCTATAGCACACATCTTCTCAAAGGTCAAAGCGGAGTTACGATATTGCCCGTCATGCACAGTAACCGTAAAGGCACCGGGGTGGCGGTGCCACCGGCTTGTTTATATATATATATATATATATCGTATTATTCTAACTTGTAAAAAACTATTAACTTTTGTTAATATTCAACCATTTCACAAGTAACTTTTTTCCATAGATCAAACACAACATAATTATATGGTGGACTGAAACAAAAATTATTAATTAAATACAATTATTGTTTTCCTCTGAAATAGCAAAAGCATCACACACTAGCTGTACCTGCTCTAAATAAAAAAGAGTAATTCAATAAAAATACAAAATCGAACTAAATAAAATAAATTATTACAAAAACAAAATCAAACCAAAGAAAATATATCTTCGAAAAAAAAAGCGAGTGTCATGAGGAAAGGCGCCTCAGGAATCGTCAGGATTAACTCCATGTGTAAGGAATTTTGATTGATTTTATTTGTCACTTGAAAATTATTGTTAAATGTGTGCCTGCATAACTTTAATAAGATTTATTTTCTTTGATTTGATTTTGTTTTATATAATTTATTTATTTCGATTTTGTATTTTTATTTAAATACTATTATTTATTTAGAGCAGGTACACCTAAGTGTGCGATGCTTTTGCTATTTCAGAGGGAAAAAAACACATTTTATTTCAAAAAGGCTTTTCAATTCAATAAAATGTTCAAGCTTTGTTTTCGTTTTATTATTTTGTTTGTTTTAAGCTTTGTTTAATTTATATTGTTAATCATCTGACACAAAACAAATGCATAAAGTATCATTTTAACTTTTAAAAAACTATTAACATTTGTTAATAGTACATTGCCTGTCTTTTGTTAATAGGACAAAACATAGTTATTATATTTTATAATATTTTATAAATATATAAAATAAACATTTGTAATGAAATCGTTCAAAAAAATGATATTAGCATTGTTTTAAACTTTGAAACAGAAGTAGCGCAATGCCTGGCCACTCCCCCGCCGCCTCCTTTTCACAATCCGAGGGAACCATCTCCGGAATATTAACCTCACTCCTAGAAGTCCAATTCTCATTATTCATGCCTCTTACCTGGGATTGATTGCACACACACACACACACACACACACACGCACGCACGCACTCACACGCACACACACACACACACACACACACACACACGTGTCAAGTCACTTACATTTTAGATGCAATATTGACTGTTCTTCTGTTTCAGCAGCGAAAATAGTTAAACAAAGATCACAGCAGAACCATTGCATCTCACAGCAACGTGTTTTCTCATTACTGAATGATTCAGCATTTTGAACAAATTGGTTGACTCAAAGATTCAATGACCAATCCATAAACATCTGTCTCATTCATGAATGACTCAGTCGTTCAAACGAATCGTTTGAACGAATGAATCAATGACCCGCTCATTAAGACGGTCGCCTGGCGACACCTAGTGACGGTTCAGTGTTATTTGATTATACACTCAAAATATTCCACAACAAATCCTTTAAATTTAATGATATTCAGAACAGAACACAAATAAAAAAATAACTATAATAAAGCCAAAACGAAATAATTTAAAACAAAAGTAAAAGTAAGTGGTGTTAGGCTCACGTAAATCTCTCTTTAGAATCTAAATGTTGCAACATTTGCGATGTATTTGGATGCTAAACTATTCTTTATTACAGGCTTTGTACTTCACTCACGTTCCAATATCGACGGAAAAAATCATCCTCTTCACTTGTGCAAAAATGTGCTTGGAAAAATCACAGTGGAGCGGTGCTTACTGTGAATGATACAAATTGTACTACTGACTATTTCAACATAGCAGTGTAATTTGTATATGTTAGGTTGAATGTTTTATTATTGTGTGTGTGTGTGTGTGTGTGTGTGTGTGTTGTGTGTGTGTGTGTGTGTGTGTGTGTGTGTGTGTGTGTGTGTGTGTGTGTGTGTGTGTGTGTGTCAGTGTGTGTGTGGGGGTCTGGGTGGCTCAGCGCGATTGAACAGTGAAACATACTCCGTCATTTTCTTCATACAGGACATCATTCAAACGTCAAAGTGTTTACTTATATTTGTGTACACTCGCAATTAAACACAACATTGTGTTTTTGTTAAATAAATTAAAGTAATACGTCCCCCGAAATGGCGCTAATTTTAAAATGAAACTAAAATGCTCACGGCTGCACGGGCATTCATAACTCTGCGCGCCCACGGTGAGGGACGAGCAGAACAGAGCGAACGTTGTTTAGTTCATTCCTACTTCCATAGGAATTAATTGAAAAAGCTCACTCTACTCTGCACCATTATTAATGAATTGTGCAGACGTCCTTATTTTACTTTCGCTTTTTACCTGATTTTGAACACAAGAGGGCAGTATAACACTATGTATGATTTGGAAAAAAAATTTTTTTGACTAAACAACCATTCTGGCTGTTTTTAAACTTAAACATTATTCTCTAATTGCTCTCACCATGCCCGTTTCTGAAACTCTGCACATGTCTACTGTCTAATAAATGTGATGTGTCTGTCGGGTTTCATGCAATTTCAAGTATGTTAAGAGTCTCAAAAGCATCAACAAAGAATAATAAAGTTTGATGCGTTGCCACGGCAACAGTATCTAAGATATCAATAATCCTTTCTCAGGTCTACATCTGCCGTGTGTCTACATTATACACATAAAGTTTGAAGCAAATTGGGTAAAAATAAGAGGGTGATTTCAAAGCCTTTAGGAAGTGACACACTTCCTGCTGCCAGTTGGTGGCGCTATAACTTTGACTCACAATAGTCACATCCATGTGATCGGACTCTTACAGCGAACACACTGCTGAAGTTTCATCAAGATCAGTTAATGTATGCAGAAGTTATAACACACTTCCTGTTTCCTTTATTCGCCATAAATTCGTTTCCTCGCCACAGCCAAACCGTTCGAGATATCAAAAATCCCCTGGCAACTTTTCATCCTCAATGTCTTGACTTCATGCTGACCGAGTTTCGTGGCGATTGGTTGAATTCTCTAGGAGGAGTATATCGAATTCCAGGGGCATACGCTTCCAAACAAACCATAATAGCCGACTTCCTGTTGGGCTGGGGTAAAAAGTAAAAGTACAAAGGATATATGAATCGATGAGATCTATATGTGTACCGAGTTTCATATTATTACATTCAAGCGTGTTTGATTTATGGACCAAGTTTTCGGACCCCGTTCCAGGGGGCACTGTCGAGCCCCCCTGCCACGCCCGGGTACCAGCTTCAGCCCGGCCCTGATGGCCACGGGTTCTGACCCGTGTGCAAAGTTTCAAGAGTTTTTGAGCACGTTAAGGGCCCCCAAAGTGCGCTGAGAGTCTCAAAAGTATCCAAAAAGAATATTAAAGTTTGATGCGTTGTCACGGCAACAGCATCTAAGATATCAACAATCCTTTCACAGGTCTAAATCTGGCGTGTGTCTACATTATACACATCAAGTTTGAAGCAAATCGGGTAAAGCCTGTTTGATTTATGGACCAAGTTTTCGGACCCCATTCCAGGGGGCGCTGTCGAGCCCCCCTGCCACGCCCGGGTACCAGCTTCAGCCCGGCCCTGATGGCCGCGGTTTCTGACCCGTGTGCAAAGTTTCAAGAGTTTTTGAGCACGTTAAGGGCCCCAAAAGTGCGCTAAGAATCTCAAAAGTATCCAAAAAGAATATTAAAGTTTGATGCGTTGTCACGGCAACAGCATCTAAGATATCAACAATCCTTTCACAGGTCTACATCTGGCTTGTGTCTACATTATACACATCAAGTTTGAAGCAAATAGGGTAAAGCGTGTTGGATATATGGACCAAATTGTCTGACCCGTTCAAGGGGGCGCTGTCGAGCCCCCCTGCCACGCCCGGGTACCAGCTTCAGCCTGGCCCTGATGGCCGCGGGTTTTGTCCCGTGTGCAAAGTTTCAAGAGTTTTCGAGCACGTTAAGAACCCCAAAAGTGCCCGAAAGCATAAAAAAGCATGAAAAAGCTTAAAAAAAGGAATATTAATGTTTGATGCATTGCCATGGCAACAGTATCTAAGATATCAATAATCCTTT
This sequence comes from Tiaroga cobitis, assembly GCA_030578255.1. NCBI lineage: Eukaryota > Metazoa > Chordata > Actinopteri > Cypriniformes > Leuciscidae > Tiaroga > Tiaroga cobitis. The sequence goes on along the minus strand of CM060615.1, from coordinate 32,931,299 downwards.
CACAGGTCTACATCTGGCGTGTGTCTACATTATGCACATGAAGTTTGAAGCAAATCGGGTAAAAATAAGAGGGTGATTTAAAAGCATTTTGAAAGTGACACACTTCCTGCTTCCAGTTGGTGGCGCTATAACTTTGACTCACAATAGTCACATCCATGTGATCGGGCTCTTACAACGAACACACTGCTGAAGTTTCATCAAGATTAGTTAATGTATGCAGTAGTTATAACACACTTCCTGTTTCACGTTTCTCGCCATAATTTCGTTTACTCGCCACGGCCAAACCGTTCGAGATATCAAAAATCCCCTGGCAATTTTTCATCCTCAGTGTCTTGACTTCATGCTGACCGAGTTTCGTGCCGTGTGTTTGAATTCTCTAGGAGGAGTATTTCACATTCCATTGCATGTGTTTTCCAAACAACCCTTAATAGCCGACTTCCTGTTGGGCTGGGGTAAAAAGTAAGAGCATGAAGTATATATGAACCGATGAGATCTATATGTGTACTGAGTTTCATATTATTACATGCAAGCGTGTTTGATTTATGGACCAAGTGTTCAAACCCCGTTCCAGGGGGCGCTGTCGAGCCCCCCTGCCACGCCCGGGTACCAGCTTCAGCCCGGCCCTGATGGCCGCGGGTTCTGAGATGTGTGCAAAGTTTCAAGAGTTTTCGAGCACGTTAAGGCCCCCAAAAGTGCCCAAAAGGTAGTAAAATAATAATAATAATAATAATAATAAATAAATATAGCTGCGAGCAGCGATTACGGGCCCAAGCCGGTGGCACCGCAACCCCGGTGCCTTTAGTTACCTAAAGGCACCGGAGTGGCGGTGCCGCCGGCTTTGGCCCTTCATCGCTGCTCGCAGCTATATTCATATATATATATATATATATATATATATATATATATATATATATAAACAAGCCGGTGGCACCGCCACCCCGGTGCCTTTATATATATATATATATATATGTCTACATTGTTCAATCACGCCTCACACACACACACACACTTTTGCAGAGCCCACACCAATGCAAGCTCTATAGCACACATCTTCTCAAAGGTCAAAGCGGAGTTACGATATTGCCCGTCATGCACAGTAACCGTAAAGGCACCGGGGTGGCGGTGCCACCGGCTTGTTTATATATATATATATATATATCGTATTATTCTAACTTGTAAAAAACTATTAACTTTTGTTAATATTCAACCATTTCACAACTAACTTTTTTCCATAGATCAAACACAACATAATTATATGGTGGACTGAAACAAAAATGATTAATTAAATAAAATTATTGTTTTCCTCTGAAATAGCAAAAGCATCACACACTAGCTGTACCTGCTCTAAATAAAAAAGAGTAATTCAATAAAAATACAAAATCGAACTAAATAAAATAAATTATTACAAAAACAAAATCAAACCAAAGAAAATATATCTTCGAAAAAAAAAGCGAGTGTCATGAGGAAAGGCGCCTCAGGAATCGTCAGGATTAACTCCATGTGTAAGGAATTTTGATTGATTTTATTTGTCACTTGAAAATTATTGTTAAATGTGTGCCTGCATAACTTTAATAAGATTTATTTTCTTTGATTTGATTTTGTTTTATATAATTTATTTATTTCGATTTTGTATTTTTATTTAAATACTATTATTTATTTAGAGCAGGTACAGCTAAGTGTGCGATGCTTTTGCTATTTCAGAGGGAAAAAAACACATTTTATTTCAAAAAGGCTTTTCAATTAAATAAAATGTTCAAGCTTTGTTTTCGTTTTATTATTTTGTTTGTTTTAAGCTTTGTTTAATTTATATTGTTAATCATCTGACACAAAACAAATGCATAAAGTATCATTTTAACTTTTAAAAAACTATTAACATTTGTTAATAGTACATTGCCTGTCTTTTGTTAATAGGACAAAACATAGTTATTATATTTTATAATATTTTATAAATATATAAAATAAACATTTGTAATGAAATCGTTCAAAAAAATGATATTAGCATTGTTTTAAACTTTGAAACAGAAGTAGCGCAATGCCTGGCCACTCCCGCGCCGCCTCCTTTTCACAATCCGAGGGAACCATCTCCGGAATATTAACCTCACTCCTAGAAGTCCAATTCTCATTATTCATGCCTCTTACCTGGGATTGATTGCACACACACACACACACACACACGCACGCACGCACTCACACGCACACACACACACACACACACACACACACACACACACGTGTCAAGTCACTTACATTTTAGATGCAATATTGACTGTTCTTCTGTTTCAGCAGCGAAAATAGTTAAACAAAGATCACAGCAGAACCATTGCATCTCACAGCAACGTGTTTTCTCATTACTGAATGATTCAGCATTTTGAACAAATTGGTTGACTCAAAGATTCAATGACCAATCCATAAACATCTGTCTCATTCATGAATGACTCAGTCGTTCAAACGAATCGTTTGAACGAATGAATCAATGACCCGCTCATTAAGACGGTCGCCTGGCGACACCTAGTGACGGTTTAGTGTTATTTGATTATACACTCAAAATATTCCACAACAAATCCTTTAAATTTAATGATATTCAGAACAGAACACAAATAAAAAAATAACTATAATAAAGCCAAAACGAAATAATTTAAAACAAAAGTAAAAGTAAGTGGTGTTAGGCTCACGTAAATCTCTCTTTAGAATCTAAATGTTGCAACATTTGCGATGTATTTGGATGCTAAACTATTCTTTATTACAGGCTTTGTACTTCACTCACGTTCCAATATCGACGGAAAAAATCATCCTCTTCACTTGTGCAAAAATGTGCTTGGAAAAATCACAGTGGAGCGGTGCTTACTGTGAATGATACAAATTGTACTACTGACTATTTCAACATAGCAGTGTAATTTGTATATGTTAGGTTGAATGTTTTATTATTGTGTGTGTGTGTGTGTGTTTGTGTGTGTGTGTGTGTGTGTGTGTGTGTGTGTGTGTGTGTGTGTGTGTGTGTGTGTGTGTGTGTGTGTGTGTGTGTGTGTGTGTGTGTGTGTGTGTCAGTGTGTGTGTGGGGGTCTGGGTGGCTCAGCTCGATTGAACAGTGAAACATACTCCGTCATTTTCTTCATACAGGACATCATTCAAACGTCAAAGTGTTTACTTATATTTGTGTACACTCGCAATTAAACACAACATTGTGTTTTTGTTAAATAAATTAAAGTAATACGTCCCCCGAAATGGCGCTAATTTTAAAATGAAACTAAAATGCTCACGGCTGCACGGGCATTCATAACTCTGCGCGCCCACGGTGAGGGACGAGCAGAACAGAGCGAACGTTGTTTAGTTCATTCCTACTTCCATAGGAATTAATTGAAAAAGCTCACTCTACTCTGCACCATTATTAATGAATTGTGCAGACGTCCTTATTTTACTTTCGCTTTTTACCTGATTTTGAACACAAGAGGGCAGTATAACACTATGTATGATTTGGAAAAAAAATTTTTTTGACTAAACAACCATTCTGGCTGTTTTTAAACTTAAACATTATTCTCTAATTGCTCTCACCATGCCCGTTTCTGAAACTCTGCACATGTCTACTGTCTAATAAATGTGATGTGTCTGTCGGGTTTCATGCAATTTCAAGTATGTTAAGAGTCTCAAAAGCATCAACAAAGAATAATAAAGTTTGATGCGTTGCCACGGCAACAGTATCTAAGATATCAATAATCCTTTCTCAGGTCTACATCTGCCGTGTGTCTACATTATACACATAAAGTTTGAAGCAAATTGGGTAAAAATAAGAGGGTGATTTCAAAGCCTTTAGGAAGTGACACACTTCCTGCTGCCAGTTGGTGGCGCTATAACTTTGACTCACAATAGTCACATCCATGTGATCGGACTCTTACAGCGAACACACTGCTGAAGTTTCATCAAGATCAGTTAATGTATGCAGAAGTTATAACACACTTCCTGTTTCCTTTATTCGCCATAAATTCGTTTCCTCGCCACAGCCAAACCGTTCGAGATATCAAAAATCCCCTGGCAACTTTTCATCCTCAATGTCTTGACTTCATGCTGACCGAGTTTCGTGGCGATTGGTTGAATTCTCTAGGAGGAGTATATCGAATTCCAGGGGCATACGCTTCCAAACAAACCATAATAGCCGACTTCCTGTTGGGCTGGGGTAAAAAGTAAAAGTACAAAGGATATATGAATCGATGAGATCTATATGTGTACCGAGTTTCATATTATTACATTCAAGCGTGTTTGATTTATGGACCAAGTTTTCGGACCCCGTTCCAGGGGGCACTGTCGAGCCCCCCTGCCACGCCCGGGTACCAGCTTCAGCCCGGCCCTGATGGCCACGGGTTCTGACCCGTGTGCAAAGTTTCAAGAGTTTTTGAGCACGTTAAGGGCCCCCAAAGTGCGCTGAGAGTCTCAAAAGTATCCAAAAAGAATATTAAAGTTTGATGCGTTGTCACGGCAACAGCATCTAAGATATCAACAATCCTTTCACAGGTCTAAATCTGGCGTGTGTCTACATTATACACATCAAGTTTGAAGCAAATCGGGTAAAGCCTGTTTAATTTATGGACCAAGTTTTCGGACCCCATTCCAGGGGGCGCTGTCGAGCCCCCCTGCCACGCCCGGGTACCAGCTTCAGCCCGGCCCTGATGGCCGCGGTTTCTGACCCGTGTGCAAAGTTTCAAGAGTTTTTGAGCACGTTAAGGGCCCCAAAAGTGCGCTAAGAATCTCAAAAGTATCCAAAAAGAATATTAAAGTTTGATGCGTTGTCACGGCAACAGCATCTAAGATATCAACAATCCTTTCACAGGTCTACATCTGGCTTGTGTCTACATTATACACATCAAGTTTGAAGCAAATAGGGTAAAGCGTGTTGGATATATGGACCAAATTGTCTGACCCGTTCAAGGGGGCGCTGTCGAGCCCCCCTGCCACGCCCGGGTACCAGCTTTAGCCTGGCCCTGATGGCCGCGGGTTTTGTCCCGTGTGCAAAGTTTCAAGAGTTTTTGAGCACGTTAAGAACCCCAAAAGTGCCCGAAAGCATAAAAAAGCATGAAAAAGCTTAAAAAAAGGAATATTAATGTTTGATGCATTGCCATGGCAACAGTATCTAAGATATCAATAATCCTTTCACAGGTCTACATCTGGCGTGTGTCTACATTATGCACATGAAGTTTGAAGCAAATCGGGTAAAAATAAGAGGGTGATTTAAAAGCATTTTGAAAGTGACACACTTCCTGCTTCCAGTTGGTGGCGCTATAACTTTGACTCACAATAGTCACATCCATGTGATCGGGCTCTTACAACGAACACACTGCTGAAGTTTCATCGAGATTAGTTAATGTATGCAGTAGTTATAACACACTTCCTGTTTCACGTTTCTCGCCATAATTTCGTTTACTCGCCACGGCCAAACCGTTCGAGATATCAAAAATCCCCTGGCAATTTTTCATCCTCAGTGTCTTGACTTCATGCTGACCGAGTTTCGTGCCGTGTGTTTGAATTCTCTAGGAGGAGTATTTCACATTCCATTGCATGTGTTTTCCAAACAACCCTTAATAGCCGACTTCCTGTTGGGCTGGGGTAAAAAGTAAGAGCATGAAGTATATATGAACCGATGAGATCTATATGTGTACTGAGTTTCATATTATTACATGCAAGCGTGTTTGATTTATGGACCAAGTGTTCAAACCCCGTTCCAGGGGGCGCTGTCGAGCCCCCCTGCCACGCCCGGGTACCAGCTTCAGCCCGGCCCTGATGGCCGCGGGTTCTGAGATGTGTGCAAAGTTTCAAGAGTTTTCGAGCACGTTAAGGCCCCCAAAAGTGCCCAAAAGGTAGTAAAATAATAATAATAATAAATAAATATAGCTGCGAGCAGCGATTACGGGCCCAAGCCGGTGGCACCGCAACCCCGGTGCCTTTAGTTACCTAAAGGCACCGGAGTGGCGGTGCCGCCGGCTTTGGCCCTTCATCGCTGCTCGCAGCTATATTCATATATATATATATATATATATATATATATATATATATATATATATATATATATATATATATATATATAAACAAGCCGGTGGCACCGCCACCCCGGTGCCTTTATATATATATATATATATATATATATATATGTCTACATTGTTCAATCACGCCTCACACACACACACACACTTTTGCAGAGCCCACACCAATGCAAGCTCTATAGCACACATCTTCTCAAAGGTCAAAGCGGAGTTACGATATTGCCCGTCATGCACAGTAACCGTAAAGGCACCGGGGTGGCGGTGCCACCGGCTTGTTTATATATATATATATATATCGTATTATTCTAACTTGTAAAAAACTATTAACTTTTGTTAATATTCAACCATTTCACAACTAACTTTTTTCCATAGATCAAACACAACATAATTATATGGTGGACTGAAACAAAAATTATTAATTAAATAAAATTATTGTTTTCCTCTGAAATAGCAAAAGCATCACACACTAGCTGTACCTGCTCTAAATAAAAAAGAGTAATTCAATAAAAATACAAAATCGAACTAAATAAAATAAATTATTACAAAAACAAAATCAAACCAAAGAAAATATATCTTCGAAAAAAAAAGCGAGTGTCATGAGGAAAGGCGCCTCAGGAATCGTCAGGATTAACTCCATGTGTAAGGAATTTTGATTGATTTTATTTGTCACTTGAAAATTATTGTTAAATGTGTGCCTGCATAACTTTAATAAGATTTATTTTCTTTGATTTGATTTTGTTTTATATAATTTATTTATTTCGATTTTGTATTTTTATTTAAATACTATTATTTATTTAGAGCAGGTACAGCTAAGTGTGCGATGCTTTTGCTATTTCAGAGGGAAAAAAACACATTTTATTTCAAAAAGGCTTTTCAATTAAATAAAATGTTCAAGCTTTGTTTTCGTTTTATTATTTTGTTTGTTTTAAGCTTTGTTTAATTTATATTGTTAATCATCTGACACAAAACAAATGCATAAAGTATAATTTTAACTTTTAAAAAACTATTAACATTTGTTAATAGTACATTGCCTGTCTTTTGTTAATAGGACAAAACATAGTTATTATATTTTATAATATTTTATAAATATATAAAATAAACATTTGTAATGAAATCGTTCAAAAAAATGATATTAGCATTGTTTTAAACTTTGAAACAGAAGTAGCGCAATGCCTGGCCACTCCCGCGCCGCCTCCTTTTCACAATCCGAGGGAACCATCTCCGGAATATTAACCTCACTCCTAGAAGTCCAATTCTCATTATTCATGCCTCTTACCTGGGATTGATTGCACACACACACACACACACACACACACACACGCACGCACGCACTCACACGCACACACACACACACACACACACACACACGTGTCAAGTCACTTACATTTTAGATGCAATATTGACTGTTCTTCTGTTTCAGCAGCGAAAATAGTTAAACAAAGATCACAGCAGAACCATTGCATCTCACAGCAACGTGTTTTCTCATTACTGAATGATTCAGCATTTTGAACAAATTGGTTGACTCAAAGATTCAATGACCAATCCATAAACATCTGTCTCATTCATGAATGACTCAGTCGTTCAAACGAATCGTTTGAACGAATGAATCAATGACCCGCTCATTAAGACGGTCGCCTGGCGACACCTAGTGACGGTTTAGTGTTATTTGATTATACACTCAAAATATTCCACAACAAATCCTTTAAATTTAATGATATTCAGAACAGAACACAAATAAAAAAATAACTATAATAAAGCCAAAACGAAATAATTTAAAACAAAAGTAAAAGTAAGTGGTGTTAGGCTCACGTAAATCTCTCTTTAGAATCTAAATGTTGCAACATTTGCGATGTATTTGGATGCTAAACTATTCTTTATTACAGGCTTTGTACTTCACTCACGTTCCAATATCGACGGAAAAAATCATCCTCTTCACTTGTGCAAAAATGTGCTTGGAAAAATCACAGTGGAGCGGTGCTTACTGTGAATGATACAAATTGTACTACTGACTATTTCAACATAGCAGTGTAATTTGTATATGTTAGGTTGAATGTTTTATTATTGTGTGTGTGTGTGTGTGTGTGTGTGTGTGTGTGTGTGTGTGTGTGTGTGTGTGTGTGTGTGTGTGTGTGTGTGTGTCAGTGTGTGTGTGGGGGTCTGGGTGGCTCAGCGCGATTGAACAGTGAAACATACTCCGTCATTTTCTTCATACAGGACATCATTCAAACGTCAAAGTGTTTACTTATATTTGTGTACACTCGCAATTAAACACAACATTGTGTTTTTGTTAAATAAATTAAAGTAATACGTCCCCCGAAATGGCGCTAATTTTAAAATGAAACTAAAATGCTCACGGCTGCACGGGCATTCATAACTCTGCGCGCCCACGGTGAGGGACGAGCAGAACAGAGCGAACGTTGTTTAGTTCATTCCTACTTCCATAGGAATTAATTGAAAAAGCTCACTCTACTCTGCACCATTATTAATGAATTGTGCAGACGTCCTTATTTTACTTTCGCTTTTTACCTGATTTTGAACACAAGAGGGCAGTATAACACTATGTATGATTTGGAAAAAAATTTTTTTTGACTAAACAACCATTCTGGCTGTTTTTAAACTTAAACATTATTCTCTAATTGCTCTCACCATGCCCGTTTCTGAAACTCTGCACATGTCTACTGTCTAATAAATGTGATGTGTCTGTCGGGTTTCATGCAATTTCAAGTATGTTAAGAGTCTCAAAAGCATCAACAAAGAATAATAAAGTTTGATGCGTTGCCACGGCAACAGTATCTAAGATATCAATAATCCTTTCTCAGGTCTACATCTGCCGTGTGTCTACATTATACACATAAAGTTTGAAGCAAATTGGGTAAAAATAAGAGGGTGATTTCAAAGCCTTTAGGAAGTGACACACTTCCTGCTGCCAGTTGGTGGCGCTATAACTTTGACTCACAATAGTCACATCCATGTGATCGGACTCTTACAGCGAACACACTGCTGAAGTTTCATCAAGATCAGTTAATGTATGCAGAAGTTATAACACACTTCCTGTTTCCTTTATTCGCCATAAATTCGTTTCCTCGCCACAGCCAAACCGTTCGAGATATCAAAAATCCCCTGGCAACTTTTCATCCTCAATGTCTTGACTTCATGCTGACCGAGTTTCGTGGCGATTGGTTGAATTCTCTAGGAGGAGTATATCAAATTCCAGGGGCATACGCTTCCAAACAAACCATAATAGCCGACTTCCTGTTGGGCTGGGGTAAAAAGTAAAAGTACAAAGGATATATGAATCGATGAGATCTATATGTGTACCGAGTTTCATATTATTACATTCAAGCGTGTTTGATTTATGGACCAAGTTTTCGGACCCCGTTCCAGGGGGCACTGTCGAGCCCCCCTGCCACGCCCGGGTACCAGCTTCAGCCCGGCCCTGATGGCCACGGGTTCTGACCCGTGTGCAAAGTTTCAAGAGTTTTTGAGCACGTTAAGGGCCCCCAAAGTGCGCTGAGAGTCTCAAAAGTATCCAAAAAGAATATTAAAGTTTGATGCGTTGTCACGGCAACAGCATCTAAGATATCAACAATCCTTTCACAGGTCTAAATCTGGCGTGTGTCTACATTATACACATCAAGTTTGAAGCAAATCGGGTAAAGCCTGTTTGATTTATGGACCAAGTTTTCGGACCCCATTCCAGGGGGCGCTGTCGAGCCCCCCTGCCACGCCCGGGTACCAGCTTCAGCCCGGCCCTGATGGCCGCGGTTTCTGACCCGTGTGCAAAGTTTCAAGAGTTTTTGAGCACGTTAAGGGCCCCAAAAGTGCGCTAAGAATCTCAAAAGTATCCAAAAAGAATATTAAAGTTTGATGCGTTGTCACGGCAACAGCATCTAAGATATCAACAATCCTTTCACAGGTCTACATCTGGCTTGTGTCTACATTATACACATCAAGTTTGAAGCAAATAGGGTAAAGCGTGTTGGATATATGGACCAAATTGTCTGACCCGTTCAAGGGGGCGCTGTCGAGCCCCCCTGCCACGCCCGGGTACCAGCTTCAGCCTGGCCCTGATGGCCGCGGGTTTTGTCCCGTGTGCAAAGTTTCAAGAGTTTTCGAGCACGTTAAGAACCCCAAAAGTGCCCGAAAGCATAAAAAAGCATGAAAAAGCTTAAAAAAAGGAATATTAATGTTTGATGCATTGCCATGGCAACAGTATCTAAGATATCAATAATCCTTTCACAGGTCTACATCTGGCGTGTGTCTACATTATGCACATGAAGTTTGAAGCAAATCGGGTAAAAATAAGAGGGTGATTTAAAAGCATTTTGAAAGTGACACACTTCCTGCTTCCAGTTGGTGGCGCTATAACTTTGACTCACAATAGTCACATCCATGTGATCGGGCTCTTACAACGAACACACTGCTGAAGTTTCATCAAGATTAGTTAATGTATGCAGTAGTTATAACACACTTCCTGTTTCACGTTTCTCGCCATAATTTCGTTTACTCGCCACGGCCAAACCGTTCGAGATATCAAAAATCCCCTGGCAATTTTTCATCCTCAGTGTCTTGACTTCATGCTGACCGAGTTTCGTGCCGTGTGTTTGAATTCTCTAGGAGGAGTATTTCACATTCCATTGCATGTGTTTTCCAAACAACCCTTAATAGCCGACTTCCTGTTGGGCTGGGGTAAAAAGTAAGAGCATGAAGTATATATGAACCGATGAGATCTATATGTGTACTGAGTTTCATATTATTACATGCAAGCGTGTTTGATTTATGGACCAAGTGTTCAAACCCCGTTCCAGGGGGCGCTGTCGAGCCCCCCTGCCACGCCCGGGTACCAGCTTCAGCCCGGCCCTGATGGCCGCGGGTTCTGAGATGTGTGCAAAGTTTCAAGAGTTTTCGAGCACGTTAAGGCCCCCAAAAGTGCCCAAAAGGTAGTAAAATAATAATAAATATAGCTGCGAGCAGCGATTACGGGCCCAAG
>CM060615.1:32750283-32915283 GCA_030578255.1 Tiaroga cobitis | reverse complement strand
AGTTTCAAGAGTTTTCGAGCACGTTAAGGCCCCCAAAAGTGCCCAAAAGGTAGTAAAATAATAATAATAATAATAATAATAAATAATAATCCTAAGGAAAACAATAGGGCCTTCGCCTTTTCAAGGCTTGGGCCCTAATAATAAATAATAATCCTAAGGAAAACAATAGGGCCTTCGCCTTTTCAAGGCTTGGGCCCTAATAATCCTTAGGAAAACAATAGGGCCTTCGCCTTTTCAAGGCTTGGGCCCTAATAATCCTAAGGAAAACAATAGGGCCTTCGCCTTTTCAAGGCTTGGGCCCTAATAATAATAATAATAATAAATAATAATCCTTAGGAAAACAATAGGGCCTTCGCCTTTTCAAGGCTTGGGCCCTAATAATAAATAATAATCCTTAGGAAAACAATAGGGCCTTCGCCTTTTCAAGGCTTGGGCCCTAATGAGAAGCTACAATACGTGAGATTAAAAAAGTCAAAGGGTATTTATTGTTTAAATTTGGAAATAAAATTGACAGAATGTGAAATGTAAAACTTTATAACAACTATTAAAGTGTATTGCGATTAATTAAATAGAAGATTCACTAAAGTGATCTGTTCGTTTATCAACTAAAAAGGACTGACTAAAAGATTAATTCTTTGAATTTAAGAATTGATATTCTTTCATAGAAAACGATAAAAATGAGAGAGGTATTTTTACCCAGCCATATTTTGAATTAATAGTCATATGGATCATGCAAAACAAAGCATAATGAATCAATTAGACAACTATAATAAGCAGAGATTTATTATATTGCTTTGTCTGCATTAGGAGAAAAACAATTATGTGAAAAAAGTAGAATGACTTATGTTTGGAGATCAGTGTTGGACTTTTACTAAATAATATTGCGCAGCGATTACGATTAAGGGAAAAAAAAAACTTAAGAGCAGAAGTTAAGGAAGACTTAATGTAAAGTTTAGAGAATTATGAGCATAATTAGGCTCAAATAGGAATGTTTTTTGGTGATGCAATATTGAAAGTGGGTTATTATTCTGTTGTGTACTTGTATATTAAGATCATTAGTGTCACGGTTAAACAAATGGAGGTGCTAAAATGGCAAGATAAAGAAAACTAATTTTAGAGGACAACCAAATAATATATTATTAAGATTGGGCGTATAAACCAGATTGGAATTTACAAACATTGGATGTTGATTTAAGTACCTCAAGAAGGAGGACGAAGAAGATGATGACGAGCCAGACCCTGGGTGTATGTACTAGCCTGCCCTCTCCCCAGTGGTGACCCTCTACGATGCGTAGTGTCTGGGTCCAAAAAATCTACACTGCAAGAACACTTTTACAGTATAAGAGACTTTTATGTTTGACATATTCTACAATGTTTAATTGAAGTTTAATGTTGATTAGGGAGAACTCGAGTCTTTTACTTTTTCCATTAAACAAAAAAGAAAGAACGACTAAAAGAAATGAAAATGTATGGAAGAAGATGTTTGGCTCGTGCTCCTCCAGAGTATGGTGGCTTAATCTAGTCATTGTAAAAGATGGGTGACGAGATTTAGTCACTAGATATAGTATAACTTGAGGGGGCTGAATTTTGAAGCTACACCCTGGAAAAGGATTTTAAAGTGGGGCTTAGATAAGCCCCAGAGGAGGGAATGTTGAAGATTTTATTATTTACAAAACAAGTAATTTAGCCTTATAAGAATACACAATTATTTCTTGTATGAGTTCTGTCTAGGTGACTTTGAAAGCTGCAAGACCTTCTGTAAAAAAGATCCTGAATGTCAGTTCTATTCTGAGAGGTCACATGGTACAAGCTATTTACCCAAAACCATCTATAAGTGTATGACCATTTTTGGAAGGGATCAATGGCATATATGTGAGGAGCTGAGGACTCTTCTGGAGTGATGGCCCTGCAGGAGTCACTCGGCTTTGTTAAGAGCGCTAGTGGGCCGGAGGGCCAGAGCGTTAGAGCGCCGTTCTATGGAGCGGAACGGCGTTCGAAAATAAAGTCTAATTATTTCTGGCATCAAAGATCTCTGCGAAGTTATTTACAGAACAATTGAAACCACTTCAGGATTCATGTTGAGAGGGCAATCAGGCGATTTAACGTATACAAGATCTTGTCTCAAGTGATACCAATAAACATGACCCCCAAAATTGAAAAAACCCTCAGAATCTGTGCGGCCCTCGTCAGCTTAAAGGGTGATCTCACCTGTGCACACACACACACACACACACACACCCTTTACACATCTACATAAATTGCTCCAGTATATTTCATATTGACACTCACTTTATACAGTATTTACTCTTTGTATGAAATTTGTTGTTATTCTTTGTGTTCAATAGATTTACAATAGATTTATAGCATACAATTTTACATGAACAACATTCTGTATTTGTAAATACTCACTTATGTACAACAATACTTATGCTCAGCATTTTTAAATGTATGGAATTGATTCTGTAAAAAAAAGAGTTTTCACACTGGTAACAGCAGCACAACAGTTGTTTTGTTATTTGAATAAAATGTTTCTGAGGGATATTTTCTATAAATTCATTATGCTTATGTTATCTGTTCTGCAGTTTCAGTCGCTGACCAACAAATTCCTCCACAAGCTGGGGCAATAAAATCTCTTCAGATGTCCTACCCTCTCCAGAACATAGGGCTCATCAAATGGTACAGTGAACGTAACTGTGTCATTTGGGCTCCAGATAAACAATTTGGCGATCTTCAGACCGACACAAAACCTGCCTAATTGTACCTGCATGTAATATCCTCGGCTACCTGTTTTCTAAAGTTGTGGTACTCCATCTACTAGCTTGATATCACTGCAGTTATGGTCAAGTTGATCCAAGAGGGTAGAATGGAGTTTACTTGGGACGGGACATTTCATTTCGAGTAGGACAGATGAGTCAGTTACCCCATCTGGGCTGGCAGACAACCATGGCTCTGTGACAATAACTACGATGCCTCTATGTGTAATACTCATGCCTTGCTCTCGAAGTGATGCGAGTCATATATTGTGGGGTGTTTGGTAGTGGCTGAGCACCTGACACCCAAATGCTAAATCCGTCCCCTGCCCTGTGGTGGCTGAAGTTTATGCCCCTGAGTGGTTTTGGCTCAAGGTTCCTGACTGTCCCTGCATTCCCCCTGCGCTGCTCATCTGGACGTGCAAGCCCTGTCTTCCCGGTAGTAACTGCATTCTCAACCTATAATGAGCACATTCACCTAATACGTTACCAGAGTCTGATCTATATCCATTTGGCATGTGTCATCCTAACATCGCTAAACTAAATAAAAAAAAAATAAAAAAATATTTATCAAAAGTGATCTGATCACTTTATTTTTATTAAATCGCAGATAAAAACAAAAAAAAAATTTTTTTTCTTCATACGTTCAATGCTGGTGTAGTGGTGTGTGTTTCTATGTAGGCTTACAGGTCTTTAGCCTTGCTCTTGAACGCACTTCTCTAGAGCAGTGGTTCTCAATCCTCGTCCTGGGGACCCACAGCTCTGCACATTTTATATGTCTCCGTTATCAGACACACCCAGTTCAGTTCATAGAGCTCTTTCCTAACGAGCTGATGATCTGAATCAGGTGTGTTAAATGAGGAAGGCATATAAACTGTGCAGAGCTGTGGGTCCCAATGACCAGGATTGAGTCCCCAACCCTGCTCCTGGAGTACAACACTGCACGTTTTCTTTGTCTCCCTAATCAAACACACCTGATTCAACTCATCACCACATGCGCTGGTGGTCATCCCTGGAGCATGCCCTCAGTTAGATTGCCTCCCCACAGCTGGCCCTGGCCCACTCTACCTTTTTTTGTTTGGTTCAATAACCAGTAATAACTGGGAGTGTGTTTTGTTAAAAATAAAATAAGTAATTTGTTTGCCAAATTTGTAAACCTTTTTTTATATTCCATTGTAATTTGATTATTTATTTGTATTATTGACCATCCTCTTTTCAGGCACTTCCAGTTCCCTTTCAAGGGAACTTCGAGCTGCGTCAAACGCTGCGGGAACGCCCCTGCGTTGTGCGTCATGAAGCACGTATGGAATCAGCCCAATGGAGAGATGAAACGTCATAGGCGGGTGACGTCATCGACCAGGAAACTATAAAGCACCCCAAAAACACAAGCGCATTAGCTTCTGTGCTTTCAGTCGCGCTACATGTGAATCTGTCCCTGTGTGATATTGTCTGTCTTACATACCCTGCACCACACAAACAATTTATCCTATATATATATATATTGAGAGATTATGGCGGACGAACAGCAGTTTAGAAAGTGTGTTCCTCCCTGCTCGCGTTATTTAACGAGCGGGGATACACATGATCTTTGTGTTGTTTGTTTGGGAGTTCAGCATGCCCAGTTTGCTCTCGAGGGAGCAGACTGTGAGCATTGCGAGCGTTTGCCGTTAAGGACGCTCCGCTCCCGCCGATCGCTCTTTGAGGAGAGCGGTTCGGTGCGCGCTCCCCGCGGTTCGGGTCCCGCTTCTGCCGAGGCAGAGCGGCGGCGCTTATCGTGGGGATCGCAGATGGATCTCACAGCGGGGTTTGAGACGGGCTCTGCCTTATCTCTCCCTTCACCTGTGAGATCCAGTGCCTCAGTCCCGGGTTCGGAAGCACGCGCTGCGGTTTCTTCCGCTCAGGCTGAGGCACCAATGCTGCAGCTATCCAGTTCTGAGGAACTTGATGTTGTTAGTGTTGAGGGAGATGTGGAGGATTCGCCACCCCACACTCCTGAGAGTGATGAGCTTATGGAGGTGTTAACAAGAGCTGTTGAAAAACTTAATATTGAATGGCCAGTGACTAGACAGGAGTCTGTTTCTAAATCAAAGTTGGATGAGAGATTTTTGCCGTCACGTGTGCAGCCTCCACGCCGGTGCCTGCCGTTTTTCCATGATCTCCACACCGAGGTGTCGAAATCATGGAGAAAACCGGTGTCATATAGAGTGTTTAGTCCCCAGACTTCAACATACGCTAATATTATGGGAGCCAAGGCTCATGGTTATGGTGCTTTGCCTCGTGTGGAAGAGACGCTTGCGAGCCATCTCTCCCCCGAAGCAGCATCATCTTTTAAGGCACCGGCATTACCCACCAAGCCTTTAAGAAACACTTCGGCTTTGGTGGGTAAAGCATATTCGGCAGCAGGTCAGGCTGCGTCATGTCTGCATACTATGTCAATCTTGCAGGCATACCAGGCTGATCTGCTAAGGGACATGAATGAGAGTGAGGAGGTCAGTACTGACGTAGTTCGAGAACTGCGTCAGGCTGCTGATTTATCTCTGCGTGCCACCAGAGAATCGGCCAAATTAATGGGTCGTTCTATGGCAGCTCTGGTGGCCGCAGAAAGACATTTGTGGTTAAATCAGACTAATATTAAAGAGAGAGAAAAAGCTTTTCTTTTAGATGCTCCTCTTTCTCCCATGGGGTTGTTTGGTGATGCTGTGAATTCAGTTATCGATAAATTCCAAGAAGAAAAGAAACAAACTGCAGCTTTTAAAAAGTTTCTTCCCCTTAAAGTTCATGTCCCTGGGGCTGCTGGGCGGGAGCAGCCCCGGCCGTCTATGAGCTCATCACATAGAGCGCAGCAGAGGCAGAGTGTCGCGTCTCGTGCTCCCCCTGCTGGACAGTGGGCTCAGCCGCGACACTCTCAGCCGAAGCCTTCTACCAGTAGAACTGATCTGAGGACAGTTATATTGGCTAAGAAGGCTTCGGCTAAGAAGAAGTCCTGACGCCAAGTCGTTCAGGATACTGAGGGTGGTCCCCACCGAGGCGGAAAGGTGTTCACCTCTTTTTACGGTGCCCATTCCTCCTCGGTGCCCTCAGGGGCTCGTTCTGCCAACCCCGCCTTTATGCCGGGGCACAGCGAGCGCTTTCCCGAGGGACGCTCGCTCCCTCTGAGGAGGGTCTCAGAGCGGTCAGACCAGTTGTTCCCTGCCGGTGCGCCGTTACAGGGCGCTGCGTCTGCTGCTCAAGTTACACCAGAGGCCAGTCTCGAGAGGCTGGTACCCTTAGTAGAATTTCTAGCAGAGTGGAAAAGCCTTCCAAAAATATCTCATTGGGTCCTGCAGACAGTAGAAAAGGGTTATGCTATCCAGTTCAGGTGTCGTCCACCAAAATTCAGAGGGGTTCTGCACACAGTGGTGGGCCCCGAGCAGGCTCTGGTATTGGAACAAGAGGTGAAAACGCTCCTTCAAAAGGAGGCTATAGAACGGGTTCCTCCTCCCAGTTTGGAGTCAGGTTATTACAGCCGATATTTCATCGTTCCAAAGAAGGATGGGGGGTTGCGTCCAATTTTAGACCTGCGCATATTGAATCGCTCGGTAGGGAAGCTAAAATTCAAGATGCTCACTATCAAGCAGATCGTGTCTCAAATCAGGTCCGAGGACTGGTTTGTCACGATAGATCTGAAGGACGCATACTTCCATGTGTCCATCCTTCCACAACACAGGAAGTTCCTGAGGTTCACCTTCGGGGGCGAGGCGTACCAGTACAGGGTTCTTCCGTTTGGCCTAGCTTTATCTCCCCGCACTTTCACGAAATGCATGGATGCAGCACTAGGGCCTCTGAGGCTTCAGGGCATTCGGATTCTCAATTACATCGACGATTGGTTGATTTTAGCTCAGACCGAGCAGATGGCGGTTCGGCATCGAGATGTCGTCCTCGCTCATATCAGAAAGTTGGGGTTGAGGCTGAACGCAAAGAAAAGTGTATTATCTCCTTCCCAGAAGACCACTTTTCTGGGTGTTGTTTGGGATTCGGTCTCGATGCGGGCGCGACTCTCTCCGACCCGCATCGCTTCGATTCTCTCAGCTGTGAAACAAGTGAAGCTAGGCCAGCTACTCACTGTCAAGCAGTTTCAGAGACTGTTGGGTCTGATGGCAGCAGCGTCCAACGTTATACCTTGTGGCCTGTTGTACATGAGACCACTACAGTGGTGGCTCAGGACCAAGGGATTCTCCCCGAGGGGAAATCCGCTCCGCACGTTCAAAGTCACGCGGCGCTGCCTTCGTGCTCTGGTCATGTGGAGAGAAACTTAGTTCCTATCCAAAGGTCCTGTGCTGGGGGCTCTTTGTCGTCGCATAACGCTAACGACGGATGCTTCCCTCACAGGGTGGGGGGCGGTCATGAGTGGTCGCCCAGCCCAAGGTCTGTGGCAGGATCATCATCTATCGTGGCACATAAATTGTCTAGAGATGTTGGCCGTGTTTCAGGCTCTGAAACACTTCCTAACAGACCTGAGAGGCCATCATGTGTTAGTTCAATCAGACAACACGTCAGTGGTCTCTTATATAAATCATCAGGGGGGCCTGCGGTCTCGCCGGCTTTACAAGTTGGCCCGTCAGATCCTCCTGTGGTCCCAAGGGAAGCTACTATCTCTGAGAGCAATGTATCTCCCTGGGTATTTGAATGTGGTAGCAGACTCCCTGTCGAGGCAGGGGCCGAGGCCAGGGGAATGGAGACTCCACCCCGAGGTGGTGGAGCTCCTTTGGTTGAGTTTCGGTCGCGCCGAGGTGGACCTATTCGCTTCCAGGGAGACCACGCATTGTCATCTGTGGTTCTCCATCAGTCATCCAGCCCCCCTGGGGTTGGACGCTATGGTGCAGCCGTGGCCGAGGTCACGTCTGTACGCCTTTCCCCCGATTGCTCTGTTACCAGGAGTTCTGGAGAGGGTCCGCCGGGACGGGGTCAGTCTACTACTAGTAGCCCCGTTCTGGCCGGCCCGAGTATGGTTTGCGGACCTGATTTCTCTCCTGGACGGTTCTCCTTTGGAGCTCCCGGTCAGGAGGGATCTACTCTCCCAGGCGGGGGGCACGATACTTCACCCCCGCCCAGAATTGTGGAAACTGTGGGCTTGGCCTCTGAGGGGGCCCAGCTCATAGACTCCGGTCTCTCAACCGAGGTTGTTGAGACCATTCTTAACTCCAGAGCTCCATCCACGAGGAAGCTTTATGCCTTGAAGTGGAAACTTTTCACTTCTTGGTGTGGAGAACACCTGCAGGACCCAGTTAACTGCCCAGTGGGTGCAGTGCTGGAATTCCTGCAGGAGCGCTTCTCCACAGGGTTATCCACCTCCACACTAAAGGTGTATGTGGCGGCACTAGCTGCTTACCACGTCCCTTTCAGTGGAGTTTCTCTTGGGAGACACCCGCTTATAACTCGTTTCCTCCGTGGCACTTTGAGGCTGAGGCCAGCAGTTCGTACGAGGGTGCCGACTTGGGATCTGGCCGTTGTATTAGAAGGTCTTTCCCTAGCTCCTTTTGAACCTATCGAAGAAGTTCCCGAGAAGTTTCTCACTTTTAAGACTATCTTTTTGCTTGCTATCTCTTCACTAAAAAGAATCGGAGATTTGCAGGCTCTGTCGGTTTCACCCTCGTGCCTGGAATTTGCACCTGGCATGGTTAAAGCTTTTCTGCATCCTAGACCAGGTTATGTTCCTAAGGTTCCTACTAATATCGTTAGACCTACGGTTCTGCAGGCTTTCTGTCCTCCTCCATTTATGTCATCGGACCAGGAGAAACTTAATTCACTCTGCCCTGTTAGGGCATTAGACGCTTATGTCCACAGAGCTGCCCTGTGGAGGAAATCAGAACAACTTTTTGTATGTTTCGGGCCACCCAGGAAAGGGTGTCCTGCGTCTAAACAGAGAATGAGCAAGTGGGTGGTCGAGGCTATCTCACTTGCTTATGAGTCGGCTGGCCAGCCTTCACCTTTGGTTGTCCGAGCTCACTCTACCAGGAGTATGGCTGCTTCTAAAGCTCTTTTGTCGGGGGTTTCCCTGAGTGATGTTTGTGATGCGGCTGGATGGTCTTCACCGCATACTTTTATTAAGTTCTATGACCTAGACTTAAGCTCTACCCCTGGGGCACAGGTGCTCTCGTCCTCTGTGCGCTAGTCTCACATGACGGTCATTTGGTCCTATGGCGACGTGGGTATTCGCGTTCCCGCAGCGTTTGACGCAGCTCGAAGTTCCCTTGAAAGGGAACGTCTCGGTTACGTATGTAACCCTAGTTCCCTGATAGGGAACGAGACGCTGCGTCGCTCCGCCATACTCCCGGCACTCCCGTTAGCGCTTCCTTCAAGCCTATCAGAAGCTAATGCGCTTGTGTTTTTGGGGTGCTTTATAGTTTCCTGGTCGATGACGTCACCCGCCTATGACGTTTCATCTCTCCATTGGGCTGATTCCATACGTGCTTCATGACGCACAACGCAGGGGCGTTCCCGCAGCGTTTGACGCAGCGTCTCGTTCCCTATCAGGGAACTAGGGTTACATACGTAACCGAGACGTTATCGATTATCAATAAATTAGTTATTCTTTTGGAACCACGTCTCGGTCTCACATAAATAAACCTGTGTAGCCTTTGTATAAAGTGTTAGTCAATGCAGAAATGGAGCATTTCCTGGGGTGGAAGTCTCCAGGTGGCGTAGTCGGATAGTTAGATTCTGGTGGTGATTCCTCTTTTATCGCCACCACCAGCCTGGCTACACTGGCATCAGTTTTCTCACTGATTTGAGGCATGACCAGCCGCTCAAAGCACTTCATCATTATCGGGGTGAGCGCTACTGGGCGATAGTCATTCCAGCCTGACACTAGTAGTCTTAGGCACAGGAATGATGCTAGCAGATTTGAAGCATGATGGTACGACTGGTTTAAAGAGTGAGATATTAAACATGTCAGTCAGTTCCTCTGAGAGCTGATGTACACAGTCTTTCAGGACCCTGCCCATCTTCTGTGGTTACACTGAGTGGCTCACCAGCTGGTGTAGTGAGTCTGTCGCCGGTGTCGCACTGCACGCGTTAACAGAGCGTAAGCAGCGAGTATTTTTTTTCAGTGCTCATGTTAACAGATTAGAGCATTCACACCGCACGCAGAGTCGGCGTGGCAGCGCGTAGCAGGAGCAGATGTGCCGCGATAGTTTGGCGCCAAGTATTTTCTCTTAAATGTATTTGAAAACGAAATAAAGCAATGCCAACTTACCTATTATAAAGTACTCTGTCTGTACACACACCGCGGTTCAGCCGCGTGCGTCAAACGCTGCCAGTGTGAAAGCAAAACGCGCGTGTCCTGCTTCCGCTCACTGTACGCACTGCTCCTGCGCGGCTTACGCTCTGCTAACGCAGTGTGAAACCGGCGTAATGCTAGGAGTGCTGTTACAGGCCTCAAAGCCAGCTTAAAAAGTGTTGAGAGCATCAGGAAGGGATGGGTCTCTGGGGCATTCAGTGTCTATTTAACATCCGTCTTTAGATTAGAGTTAAATCTATTTAAATGTTGAGCAAGCAATCTCATTGGCTACAGGAACAGCAGAGCCAATCAGCTGTGATTGCTTACAGACTGCATGTAAAAGCCTGTGCCAGTCCTGGAGACGCCAACTCTGCACATATTATATGTCTCCCTAATCAAACACACATGATCATCTCATCAGATCATCAGTAGAGACTCCAACACCTGAAATGTTTGTCAGATTAGAGAGACATTGTTGGGGAAACACTGATCTAGAGTTTCATGACTGAACTCCACATATATATATATATATATATATTAGCTGTGTGTATTTGTGTGTAAGTGTGTATGTGAGTATATGTAATGTGACTGTGCTTCGGCCATGTAAAGCCGTTCTTTAACCCTGTCAGTAAAGCTGTTTGACTCTGATGAGTCTGAGGTGAGTCTGTATCTCGTCCTGATCTCTCTTCGGTCTCGTCGTGAGCTCACAGTCTACAGCAGCTTTTGCATTCAGAGGGTGTTTTATATGATCAGCACATGCTTCACTCTGCATGTGTTTATAGCTCTATGAACTGAACATGACATGATCAAGAGCTCTTCTTCATCAACCAACAGACATGACTTTCAGCATCTTCTTCCTCTTGACTCTGCCAGTGTTTAGTCCAGCTTTGAAGAATGATTTATGATTGTATTTTCACTAACACTAATAACACTATATCATTACAATCAACATCAATCTTGTGTTTATGAAGAGAATGAGTCAGTGTTTCAATATGATCATCATGTTTTAGGTGTAATATATGATCCCTGTCAATCAAACTGAACACACTGCATTCAGTCACTTAAATTATTTTTATTATATCTTTATTTTTTAAATACCATCACCTTCTTTTGCAGAAGTGAAACTGTTGTGTTCCAGTCCAGATCATGTAACCAATCAGAGAGTGAGACTGAAAAGCCCATTTGCATTGTCAGGGTGGAGTGATTGTGATCTCTCAGAATAGAGCAGCTCTGTCTCCAGAGACCATGTTCAAACCCCAAGAGCTTTATTTGACATTTACTGCGACATCAACCTTCTGAAAAGCTCCTGCATCTTCATCTGTTAGTTGAATGATGTTGTCAGACACAAAGTGAACTTGTTGAGAAGCTTTATTGAATGTTGCAGCAAACACAGCAGATTGAAAGATCACACACACACACACACACACACACACTCTCTCTCAGTATGGAGTTGTAAAGCACTACAGCTGCAGCACTAGACTCATGTGAATCCTGCCTGACACAGGACACTCAGATACGGCTCATCTTCAGGAGAGAAACATCAGCACTCAGAGCTCTTGTGGAACGAGACCTCATGAGGAGCTCCATCATGTGTTACTCTGCAGACGTACAGCTCTCCCTCTTCCCAGCGTGCTTTGCTGAGGGTCAGGACGCTACTGCGGCTGTAGCGGCCGTCCTGCTGGCTCTCTGCGCTGGTCAGAACCCCCTCGGTGACCTCTGACCCGTCCAGTGTCCAGCTCACCAGCGCCCCCTGTGGAGAGTAAGAGCTGAGCAGGCAGAGCAGTGCGGCTGAGTCTCCAGAGATCTGCAGAGAAGAGGGCGGCAGCAGAGACACTGAGGGCTTCACTGTGGGACCAGCTGCAGGAGACAAACACAACACATTCACAAACACACACACAACACACTGCACTGCACATTCACAGCATTTCAACAGGACTGAAGCAGCAGACATGAGGAATGCAGGACAAATCTCCAGCATCTGATCCTTCATGCCGTTCAGCTTCACTACAGTCAATATATATATATATATATACAATATACACACTACACAATCACTATATACATTTAAATCAAATGAAACTGAAGATACTAGTACACTTACCGCTTACTTACTCAAAACATAAGTCAGTTTCAAACAGAATTAAAACACAACTGAATCACACATATATAGTGTTTGTATTATAAAGCACTGAATTATAAGCACAACATGAGCAAAAGAGATTCAGTATCATTGACTGAACTACAGAAAGTAGCAACATTTACATTCTGATGTCAAATCTCTTTTTACATGTATGATTTCTACAATAAAAGATGAACTAAATATGAACTCAGTGTAGAAATAAATGAAGGAAAAACAAACCTGTAATAAATGATTAAATGAGAGACACATTATGGAAATACGTTTAGATTTTTTTTTCTGAATGTATAAACATGACAATATAATTATTTTAGATTATATAATAATACAATATTATCTTAAAACTTTTATATATATAATTCTACAACAATTTCAGTAAAACCTTTCTTTAAAGTCTTCATATATAGTGCATTATAAAAGTATTTTTAATGCATTAATTATGCATTGTTTTATACATTATAATGCATGTATGATCTCATCAATAATTTTAACCGCAGTTATAAAACATTATAAAAGTTATAAGACATTTTTAATACAGTTTTAACACATTATAATATAGAGGGAATGCATTAACGTCACTCTCCCGCCGGAACACGCCCCCCTCAGCCGGACTGAGTGGCAGAAGAGCTGCTGCGTGGCTGGAGTTAATAGGGGAAACTGCGAAAACGCGAGTAAAACAAACTATTATCAGTTTAAACTAAAAGTTGGACTCGATATAGTGTTCCTTACAACTTATCAAAGATCCAGTGATCCATGGATATTGACATGCAGCCAGGAATCGTGTTTCCTGACATTTATATGTGCCTGATTTCGACGCCGGGGAAATAAATGAAGAAAATTTGCCTGTAAACGTTTTATATAAATACAATATAGATAGGTCTAAATCCGAGTGATCACTTACATTAATGTTATACTGTATATCATCATATCGTCCAGCCCTAAAACTTGTATAGTTTTTTGTCAGTGTTTATTTAAAAACATCCAATTATGCAGAATATAGTCTGTTCTGTAGCTTTTTGCAGTCTGTAAAAATATACAGTACCTCAGATTTCTGGTCAAATCTACACTCTAAAAAACGATTCGTTGGCTGAACAACCATTACTTATAAAAGTAATTAGATTAAACACAAAAAATTAAGTATTCATAACTTTTCAACCTCTACTTAACATATTTAGTGTGTGTAACACAAAAATATAAGTAACTAGGTGAACTTAAATGTATGCATAAATAAAATGAAAAAACATAAGTCATGTCAACTACTATCATAATTGCTTCAAAATTAAGTAAATCGAGCATAACATTTTAAGTAACTATATGAGCCACGTGATATGCAATTTCCCGTGATGCATTTCCAGCCAAAAATTGGAGCCATTTTGTGAAGCACATATGTGAAGACGCTGAAAAGAGGTAAGCTTAACTTTTTTTAACTTAAGGTACACTCAATCGTTTATTGCATTTTTGGTCAAGAAACTAACTTTTAAACTGAATTTCAGAATTGCTACGAATTTTGCATCAACAATTAGAAACGTGTTACGAACACCTATGTAGTCTACAAGTTAATGTATGAAATGAGTGACTTTGCACGAGAGTATATTTGAATTATTAAGCGAGTGTGCTTCCATTGAATAGGCTATCAAGTGTCAAGTGTCTAGTCAGAGTAGGCTATTTATTGTGTTTTTCGAAATATATGACCATGAGGTTGGCACCTATGCATTAATGGTGTGTTCACACCGAACGCAAATTTAATCATTTGCGCAAGTAGATTACAAAGTCAATGCAAAGACACGAATAGACGCATCGGCGCGAATGACGCGAATTGGGTGACGCGTTTGCCGCGAACGTCTTCCACGCAAGTTGAAAAATTTGAACTCGAGCAGATTCAAGCGTCTAACTAAGACGCGATAGACGCGTATTTGACGCTCTATTCGCGTTCGGTTTGAACACACCATAAGAGGACAATTCGGACGGCGCTTTCCCCCACGGATAAATTCGTAGGCCTACTTTATTAACGAAATGTAGTTGTCATTTATTATATGCAGGCTATGAGTTTTCGGATTAAAAAAAAATTACTTTGCATATTTACAAATTTCCATATAGGCCTATTCTCTAATATCTATAAATGGATCGCGGGAAAGGGGGCGGCCAGGCCTTGGGCGCGGGCTAGCCTACTGGTAACGTTCGTTAACATACAAATATTAAATTCGAAAACACATTGGCTACAGCTCCGTGTGCACGATTTATCATTAAATAATGGCGATCTTGATTCAAACACAATATTATTCCTAAATGACAGCTACAACCCTGTCTATTAAACCTTCAAAATTATTATCAAAATAAGTAAATAGCTTTTAAGCAAAAGTTTGGCTTCAAACAAAGATTGTAGATCTTTATTTACTGTTTGGCTATTCCAGTAGTGACTGACTGTTAATGTTTTGAAGAGATTTGTTCAAAACCTCTGGACAAAAGTCTTCATTAATTAACTTGTTTTGTTTAAATTAATAGATATTATTTAATAGACTCATTTTTATATTTATAGGCATTTAATAATGGACTAATTTGTAACATTTAATTATTGTTTTTTTCTTTTTAGATATATTTTTGATAACCAGAAAAAAAATGTGTATATATATATATATATATATATATATATATATATATATATATATATATATATATATATACACACAACCAGTAAGATTGTTTAATGTTTTTAAAAGAAGTCTCTTCTGCCCACCAAGCCTTCATTTATTTGATCCAAAATACAGCAAAAACTGTAATATTGTGATTATTATTATTATTATTTTTACAATTTAAAACAACTGTTTTCTATTTGAATATATTTTAAGATGCAATTTAAAAGTTTTGGGTCAATTAGAACTTTTTTTTTAAAGAAATAAAATAAATTAATACTTTTATCCAGCAAGTATGCATTAAATTGATAAAAACGTGACAGTATAGACATTTATAATGTTGCAAATGTAAGAGGCTGTAAGAGATTTATTTTATTTTAAAATATAAAGGTACATTTCTTTCTCATTCTGTGTTTCAATGCAATTGATTTTTTGCAACAGTCTGAACAATAACAAGTGATGTTGCAAGTAAATGCAGATTTCCTGGGGTTTTTTTTATGTTTTTTTTATACTCATAGGAACGAAGAGGAACTGGAACATCTCACATTGAGGATCATCACGGAAGGTGGCTCAGCAGATGATCCTTTACAGACTGGGGTAACGCTGGAAGGCATAGAGGTGATGAGTCACGAACGCTGTGCTAAGTGAGCTGGTCGATAGGAATTACGTTTGTGAAACTAATTACATGGAAATGCATGAATTATATCTGTTTATTAAAATAGTTTCTTCCGGAAACAACGGACCATATTATGAGATTCCAAGTCACAGTTCATCTCACTTAGCACGGCGTTCGTGGCTCGACTGGTCGAGACTGTTTTCCAAGATGGCTCCTGCCTGTATAAGTGTAATGTACTGTCTTTATAAAGTATCTTCTTATTAAACTGTCTGTACACTTACAAAGTTCTCAATGCTTCGGTTTGCATGTAGGGACCCTCATTATGCTACCGTGTTAGTGTGGGGCTATTTTGAGCCTTGTTAGTGGTATTAACTAACGATTTACTTTTGCTTATTCTATGCCCCATATACTAGCGTTATAAGCTAAACAGTTTTTAGAGATAAAACTCTACGTACATTCGATTATCATGAAAACGCATCCCAGAGAACGATCAACTCGGTAACCATGTGTTAATTACCCCTAGGTTCATTTTTCACCGGAATTGTCCTTTAAGAGGTTTTTTGTATGTTCCAAAAGTAAATATTGGAAAAATGTAAATCTTTTGAGAAGTGTTGCAAAGGTGAAAAAGTGACCTGTTAAAAGTGATTTTCCATTTGTCGATTTGCCACATTTTGTTACATTTCATGTGTGGTTTCAGGCTTTCAAGCCTTTGGCAAAAAATAAAAAATAATAAAGTTAAATGCTTTATTGTGTGTGATTTGCATGTTTAATTTATTTTAAGACATTGAATGTACTGGAGCAGTGCAGTTAGCAGACCAATAGCTGAAGATCTAAAATAAGTTAAAATGGTTGGTTCAACTCATTTAATTGTCTTATTTTTATATACAAATGGGCTTAAATGTTAAGGCAGAGTTAACAGAACTAAGATTTGTTTTGATCTCACATGGCCTGGACTGTGTTGGATTTACTTAAAATGTATATGCACCATTTTTGCATCATACTTTTTAAGTAATCCCAACTTGGAATTATTTTACATAAAATAAACAAGAAAACCTTTGTTATATGTACTTAAATATTTGAGTTCACATAACATTCTTTACTTAAAAATATATGCAACGTAATGCATATATTTTTAAGTAAAGAATGTTGCGTGAACTCAAATATTTAAGTAAATAGTGGATCTGGCAGTGATTTTACTCTGACCATCAGTGGAGTCCAGACTGAAGATACAGGAGATTATTACTGTCAGAGTTATCACTATATCAACAGTCAGTATGTGTTCACACAGTGATAAAGAGTCGTACAAAAACCTCTGTCAGTCAGACGTCACAGTGACTGCACTGATACAGCTGAGAGAAACTGCAGCTGCTGATGGAGGAGCACAAACTACACAATATCAAACCTTTCACACACTTTATTCATTTATTATGATGTACTAAGTAAACATATACTCTTATATCTCTTACTAAACTGGACTAAAATGTGTAGTCCATCAGAAGGCCTACTCTCTCATCCCTGTGTAGAAGGACATGCGTACCAATGAGACGCTGAAATTAAAATGGTTAAAAGCACCATTTTTAAGGGAAATGTACTAATCACACAGATGCACATTATGACAGAAACCCTTAACAATGTTTTAAAACCATAAATGCAGTGATTATGATACAAATTGAGAAAAAAAAAACACCTTTGCAATGAATCTTCCTATGGTCTCTCTATACTTAAAGTCCCATCACAACAATTTAAATCAGAATCACTAGAGCAACATGAGTTTGGTTCATTTTTAAACTGATAACAGCAGATTGAGGCTTTTAGGAAACAAGAAAGGTTCAGGTTGAGGAAGATGTTAACAAAGCTATGAAGGGATAAAGCGAATGCTTCATAAAACAAATCAAATGTTTAAGTCTCAAGGGGTGAATATTCTCTTGCTTTTTTGTTCTTTTTCTATCCTCTTCATATTGTCTTTCTTCTATGGGGCTGTTGAGGGTGGACTCTTTAAATATGAATGGGGTAGAGATAATAAATTAGCAATGGTATCAGAGTTACTAGAGTTAAAATAAATGTAGCTATCTTACAAGAAACACACACTCGTTTAGATAATGAATCTGAATGGAGTAGATGGTGGGAGGGAAAAAGTGGTTTAAGTCTTGGGACAAATACAAGAGATGGCATAGCCATTTTATTTTCTAAAGAAATGGTTGTCAAATAAATTGTAAAAGGAAGAATATTGCTGCTAAAAATGGAATATGAAGGATGTGTGTTTGTACTGATATATGTTTATGCACCCAATAATGGACCTAAACGTGTGAGGTATTGTTGAAAGTTAAGGAGTGCTATTCAATGTTTGTACTATCATTGGAGGTGACTGGAACTGCACTATTGATTTTATTATTGATAGAAATGGAGAAGAACCTCATCATGAATCAAGTGTTGTATTGTCAAAAGTTTTAAAAGAGTTTGAATTAATAGATATTTGGAGAAGAAGAAACAGGAATTAAAAGGCTCAAAGCATCTAACAATAGGGTTAGTGGAGCGAGATTAGACAGATTTTATATAGGTAGAGAATGGAACAATAAAATTACAGATTCTATTACAGAATAAATTACAATAAATTACAGAATAAAATTCTTTTTTACCCGTTGGGTTTTCAGATCACCATTTGATATTATTTGCTTTGAATATGAAGAGAACTTCAAAACCAAATTATTTTTGCCATTTTAATACTAAACTATTACAGGATGCTTTATTTTGTGAGAATTGTAATTCCCTCTGTGAGGCATATAATGGCAGTCAAAGGGAGCCATCTATTTGAGTCCAAAGAAAGCTGAATTGACATCGGCTCATGCCTTTTTGCATCTGTATGTGTTTCCTCCAAATATCCCTCCATCTTAGATGCTTTTAATGTGCCATTCTTCTCACTGGTGAAGAACTTCTTTACGCATTTGAATGGGTCTTTATAGAAATGAGCTCTCGCACGCTCCTTCTATTATGGAAATGACAACACAGATAATTGATCCCTTATATTAAACATTAATGGTTCACTCATTGGCTACCTCTTACAGTCTGGAGTTTGTATTGGTTAAGTTGGTGATAATGAATTTAGGCTTTTAACTGTTATTGAAGCTAGAGTGGTCCATGCAAGCGCTGGAACTGAAAGTGTTGAGTTCAATGGAGTGCTTGTCGACACACAGACATGAAGACAGAACTGGCCAAACGAAACTACAGCCGTGGGAGAGGTTGATTGAAGGCTTATTCTAGGACGCCGTTACCGAATCTCTAACTTGAGCTCAAGATGTTTTCAGCGTAAACCATATCTAACCACCACTCGGTACAGAGAGATTCAAGAGATTGATCCATTGAGTGATCTGGGATCAGAAGTTAACTTCATTGTGGATGAAGGAGAGGTGACACGGTTGCGGCCGAGATCTGTGCTGTCGAAGCAGCCATTTCTCTGCGCTGTCCAATATGCCAGCTTGTGTTTGATAGCAAAAACATTTCCATCGGTGTGGTAGATGTAATAAACTTCAAAGTGTAGGTAGCTTTCAATGAATCTCGTGGGGAATACTGAGGATGTGACCCTCTCCAATACGCTCATCAAAAAGTATCTGCCAAAAGAGAGAGCGCTTCATCTGCTCATGCATCAGCAGGATTTGGAGGAGCGTTTCATTGAGACTGAGTTGTTCAAGGTGAAGATTCAGAACAGTAATGTCATCAAGCTGACCAAGCTGTTGCAGGAACACCTGTGGAGGGAGAGACTTAAACAGCGGCGTGTGCTTTGATTCAAAAGACTGAACCTTAAAGGGTTTGTTCACTCAGAAATCATACCTTCGATATCCAGAAATATGGACATTTTAATACAATTATATGAGTTAATATTTGTTTTATTTATATTTACATTTAACTCCACATTGTTTTAACCCTTTAGGCGCCAGAGGTTTGTTCCATAAACGTTTGATTTTGACATTTTAATTTCACAAGGCTATATCTTAAAAGTGAAAAAAGATAGAGACTTTCTGTAAATTAGAGAAATATTAAGGATGACCCAAAGTTTATGTAGGGATTACATTTTTCCATCTAATTTGCATATTATGACGTCATATGGTGGCAGAAATCTTGGATTATAGAAGTTTCATGAAAAGTCACATGTTTAAATGATAAAATGCAGCATATCTTTCCCCCCAAAATGTCCATCACCTTCTGTATGCTATATTACACAATACTGAATGCTCAGGTATATAGGAAGTAGTAAACAAACTGTGTAAATAATTACTAATAAATGGTAGAACAAACCGTATGCATGTACTGCTAGTGGTTGGCCTTTTGCTGTAGAGATTTTCCATTTACTACATACAGTAAGCACTCTGATTCCATGAATGGGGCACATATATATTATTCATATGACACACAAACACAAGTAGACAAGACCTGTTTAGTTCAAAAGATCACTCGCGACGGCAAGGCACATATCATGAGTGAGATGATACGAGCAGCGCGAGCGCCGAGTATGCACATTCATTGCGACTCCCCACCCTGCCTTCACGTTGCCCCCTAACTGTACTATGAATACTTCGACCTCGTCTAACATACCCAGTGATAATAGACATTAGTCTCCACCACAATACTGTCGATTACGGAGAGGCTCTGATAAAATGCCTCACTCGCACACTAGCTCCGCTTTTGATCGCACTGATTCAATGCGCTCTAACTCGAACATTTTGTACAGAAGTATGACGTTTTTTTGATTCGGGGATGAAGTATGACATGTCTGCCATCCAGTGGAGGGGAGGTCGAACGAAATTTGACACCCAATTTGACAAAATCGGCCGTTTTATTCAGTGCCGCATCTTGTCGAGTAAACTCGACCGTGACGCCTAGAGGGTTAACATTTATAGAAAGTTAAATTATTATTGATATTTAGTTTAAAAGTTTAAAATGTAAATGTATTTAAAGAAATATATGTGATGAGCTGTGACCTCTGGGGTGACCTTTGACCTCTTTGATCATGGATGACAGTGACATTAATCAATAATTATGAACATTTCAGATCCACATTGTTTAATATAGTCTCATATATGACCTGATTATAAGAACTGGTGA
Organism: Tiaroga cobitis; assembly: GCA_030578255.1. Lineage (NCBI taxonomy): Eukaryota > Metazoa > Chordata > Actinopteri > Cypriniformes > Leuciscidae > Tiaroga > Tiaroga cobitis. The sequence goes on along the minus strand of CM060615.1, from coordinate 32,894,795 downwards.
ACTTAATGCATGTGGAAAATGTGGGGGAAATAGGCAACATGGAAATATTTCCCAGATTGCAACATGTCAACATTGATTCCAAAGACCATAATGGACTATTTTTGGATTACTCTAAATATAGTAAAACTTATTTATTTAGTTCTTGATTTCTCATTAGCCGCGTTTCCATTACCCTTCAAATTGCGCAAATTGAATTGCGAATTGAAAATACGCTCAATCGAAACACGTAAATTTCGCAAAAACTCCCATTTATCGCAAAAAAGTTTTTAAGCTCACATGAGGTGGTTTTTCAGGCAATTCAAAAAAGAAAAATTTGCAAAACTGCAATGGAAACAGTTTTTGCGCATTTACAGTCACCTGACAGATCAGAGGGAGAAACTCCCAGAAACTCCTCATATGAGCCGCTCACAGTATAAGAGTCTTTCCTTACCATTAATGCTTGGATAACACACACACACACACACACACACATTTCCTAATAATAATGGCCAGTGCAGACGCCATTAATATATACATAAAACTACTAACATCCATCGCCATAATATTTGGAATGATTATCGGGAGAGGAAAAATGACGTTTTAGTCGCATTACATCAGTTAATGGAAACGCAGTCATTTCGCAATCGTTTTTTTTCTCGACAATTAGAAAAAAATCGCAAAAGTTTTGCGCAAATCTGTAATGGAAACACGCCTATTGTTAACATGCTTTTAAAGGTGTAGCACAGAACTGGACAAACATAAGCACAAATATTTCACAATTAATAAATATACAGTTAATCACTAATGTTTGAATAACATTATTCTGAGACTAAAATCTTCTATGTAGAGAGTTTATGAGTTTGTTCTCAGCACAAGCTGTTGTAAATCCTGCCCACTTCTTTGCATTGTCAGCACATGCTTCAGTGCTCTGAGAGTGTTTATAGTGCTGTGAGTTTAACACTTCATGACTGAGAGCAGAACACACACACTCTTCATCATCACACACGACTAAACTACAACTATGAACAACATCATCATCTTCATCTGGACCATTGCACTGTTTATTCAAGGTTTGTGTAATACCGTTTTTACAACAATTATTAGTTCTCTTAAAATGTAATATATATATTTATCATATACTGTATATTATCATATATATAATTTTCATTTTTGTCTGTGTTTTCTTTCAGAGTGTAGAGGACAGATCACTGTAACTCAGAGTCCATCAATATCAGCAGTTCAACCAGGAGAAGAAGTCAGAATAAACTGTAAAACCAGCAGTGATGTGTATGGTGGTAGTTACTTACACTGGTATCAGCAGAAACCTGGAGAAGCTCCTAAACTCCTCATATATAGAGCAACAACCCGTTATACTGGAACTCACTCTAGATTCAGTGGCAGTGGATCTGGCAGTGATTTTGCTCTGACCATCAGTGGAGTCCAGACTGAAGATACAGGAGATTATTACTGTCAGAGTAGACACTATATCAACAGTCAGTATGTGTTCACACAGTGATAAAGAGTCGTACAAAAACCTCTGTCAGTCAGACGTCACAGTGACTGCACTGATACAGCTGAGAGAAACTGCAGCTGCTGATGGAGGAGCACAAACTACACAATATCAATGTCTAGTTCAAAGTTTCTAAAGACTTTAAAGGTAAATATAATATAAGATTTTCTTTATGCTAAAATACATTAACCCAGGTCATTGTTCATTGACTAATTATTGACTTAAATAGTATAAATAATTGACCTAACAATAACTTATTGATAGTCCAACAGTTTTAGTCATCTTGATCTTTGTAAAGCTCCTCTCCGCTGCTGTCACTGAGGCCATGTCCACACTAATATGTTTTCGTTTGAAAACGTATATATTTCTCTCCGCTTTGGCCTTCCGTCCAAACTGAGACAGCGTTTAAAGTCAACGAAAACATAGCTTTTGGAAAACGCTGTCAAAAGCGCCGTCTTTGAGTCGTAGTGTGGATTGTGAAACCGGAGGCTTTGAATACGATGACGCATTTTTAGTCATGTGATGCAGTCAGGAGCGATTCTAGCATTTTCATTTTAGGGGGGATAAGCCCTTTTAGAGCCTTTTGATAACGTGACATACTGTCTTTCCACGCGATTCTAAAGACCTCTAAATTAGTTTGTTTCCATTTACGCTCTAAGTTACGAGTTTCTCTCTTGATAGCATGCATAGCACTGTTGTACCATGGTGCTTTAGCTTTCTCTCTAACCTTTTTTAATGTAATTGGTGCAACAATTTGTAATGTACTAGAGAAAATGGTGCTCAAACTGCTAGTCATTTCCTCTAGTTCATCTGTTTGTTTGGGTTCACTGAGCAGCTGAGATAGATCAGGTAAGCTATTTGAGAATCTATCTATAGTGGTCGGAAGGATTGTTCTGCCTGGTCTATAACGTGGCGCAACATGACCAATTTCAGCAGTACGTATTATGCAAGTTACCATTAATGATCAGTGACATCATCACTTTGCGGTATAATATCTATATCAGTTAGATTGGTTGCATATGATATAATTAAATCTAGTGTATGATTTAGACGATGAGTGGGACCACTGACGCTTTGCTTGACCCTAAAGGAGTTTAATAAATCTGTAAACGCAGCCCCTAACGCATCATTTGTGTTATCTACGTGTATGTTAAAATCTCTAACAATTATTGCTTTATCGACAAATAGACATTTAAAAAAATATATATATTTAAAAAAGGTAACTCATTAGTTTAGGGTCTAATGCTCACTAGTAACTAGTTTCATTCCCATGCAATGGCAGGGTTTTATAATCACTGAGGTCCCGAAGGCGAGGTATGATAGGGGGTTCGGGTTACCCCAAGAAAATGTTGATTTCTCAGATCTACATATGTGCATTTTAAGATGTTTTGAAGGCCAAACAAATTGGATAACAACAGCTTTAAAACCATGTCAGTGGGCAGCTGATTATTTTTCTCTCCCTACAGGATAACACTCTTTTTCATTGTTTTTATCTCGCCCTGTCTCTTCCCCTCCTAAAGCTGAGCTTTGACTGATATAGGCTTTTCATTGTTGTCTGTCAGTGAAGAAAGTAAACATAGGGTCAACTGTTGATTTAGCCTATGAATCATTTTCTCAGACGCGTTCATTTACTGAAAGCTACTAGGAAAGTTAGGTAACTAAGTTTATTAAATTCATTCACAATGTACAAATTCATTATTGATCTTATTCCTAATACAGGGCCGTAGACAGGGCTTTATAATCAAAGAGGTCCTAAATTTGAGGTTGTTAGGGGGTTAAACATGTTTATTTCACTGATATGTGCATTTCAAGACGTTTGAAGGCCAAAAAAAAGGATAATAATAGCTTTAAAACCATGTCAGCGGGCAGTAGATTATTTGTCAATACTGCTCTCTCCTCTTCTCCATCACCCTTCCTTTTTCTGTCTCCTCATCCTGCCCTTTCTCTTCCTAAAGCTGAGCTTTTTTAATCAGGCAAGAAAATGGGTCAGGGGTAAAAAATGTGAGAAGGATATTCATCAATCTGGTTGTCACGGGTGGTGCATGCAGAGGTAGACGAGAAGTCGAATTTCCAAATTCAATAAACTTTACTTACAACAATTACAAACTCAGGTACAAGGATGACAGGCAGAAGGTTTACACACACTGAACACAAGGTGACATAAACACCATACATAAACGAGAATCGACCAAGACTAACTGAACAGAAGGAAACTAAATACAGATAATTAACAGAAACAGGTGGCACAGATGATGACGATGACTAAACACAGGTGACGATGATGACGACAGGTGTGTAGACAAGAGGGATGCTGGGAAGTGTAGTGAAGAGGCGGAGACAAGACAGACTGTGACACTGGTCCAATTCGAGAGTTCAAAATTAAGAGCTCCAACCCATATTCAGTGTGCAAATTAAACAAAGAAAAATTCAAACCTCTTTTATTACAGTGTCTGTCTACATTACTACTACATAATAATAGTTATAATATTAATTTCCACGATAGTAATAGCATATTGTAAAACAAATGCACTGAAAAATAAAGGAAACTTTCATAATTAGTCTTGTACTAATTTCTATACTTCACTCGCATTAAAGATGTGATTGGGCCAGCCCAGTGTCAATCAAGAAAACACCAATAGAGAGCCTAAGTCCCTCCCCTTCCGGTCAACCACCATGGGACCTTATTTCGAAAAAATATTGTATGGTAGTCAATGGCAAGAGAAAACAAATATTTTGATCTCGTTTGAATTGTGCCCTGAATTACACATATGATGTTAAAAAGATACATTTTAAAGTCAAGAAAGTCGCAGTTTGATGTAAAACTGTTGAGGTATAAGACTGTGAAAATTACAAAATTACTTTGTGACGTAATTACAAAGACTACAAACCCAAAAGGCGCACATTTCCTCTCAATGAATGAAGCTAACTTTACTGAAGCTAACTTTACTGAAGCTGACTTTACTGAACCTAACTTTACTGAAGCTAACTTTACTGAAGCTAACTTTACTGAAGCTAACTTTACTGAAGCTAACTTTACTGAAGCTAACTTTACTGAAGCTGACTTTACTGAAGCTGACTTTACTGAAGCTGACTTTACTGAAGCTAACTTTACTGAAGCTAACTTTACTGAAGCTAACTTTACTGAAGCTAACTTTACTGAACCTAACTTTACTGAAGCTAACTTTACTGAACCTAACTTTACTGAAGCTAACTTTACTGAACCTAACTTTACTGAAGCTAACTTTACTGAAGCTAACTTTACTGAAGCTAACTTTACTGAAGCTAACTTTACTGAAGCTAACTTTACTGAAGCTAACTTTACTGAACCTAACTTTACTGAAGCTAACTTTACTGAAGCTAACTTTACTGAACCTAACTTTACTGAAGCTAACTTTACTGAAGCTGACTTTACTGAAGCTGACTTTACTGAAGCTGACTTTACTGAAGCTAACGTCTGTCATTGTTTCTATAGTCTTACGTTATAATCGTAACGTTACGCCGTCATGCCTGAGTGTTTTGTACCAGACTGCACACACACACAGCAGCGGATCTCGCTCGTTGTTTCGCTTCCCGGGAGATGTAGTTCATTAAGCGATTTTCACATAAAACTAAATGTTACTCTTCTGTTTCATGACAAACTGCCACTTTCTTGACTTACAGAATTATCTTTTAAATTGACAAACATCATATGTGTAATTCAGGGCACAGTTCAGACGGAATAAAAAGATAAGTTGTCTCTCGCCATTGACTACCATACATATTTTTTCCAAAATAAGGTCCCATGATTAGCACACTATGACCTGAACTGGGTGTGTCCAATAAGGGTGACGTTCAAAATGTGCAGAAGGCTTCAGGAATGGTTTGACTGCTCTGCACTAATAAAAATTACTCTAAATTTCTTTTTTTTTTTTTACAGAACTGTCAACTAAAGAAACAAAAAGAGCCAAAGAGGTCTATTGTGATCACAGATTCTTCTGATGAGGACCATGTGCGAGCAGAAAAGAAAAAGTACAGAAAGGGAAGCAAGAAGACCAAAAGAGATGACTCTCCTTCGAGTTCCTTCCAGTCCTCACCTTCCTCCGACTCTTCAACACCTCATACGACTAAGAAGTACAAGAAGGGAATGAAAACACAGAAAAGTGCAAAAAGCAGAAGAGGTTTGTTCAATGGCCTTTCAACATTCTTTTTAATTAATGTGCACTTTGGAAGACCCGGAAGTATAAAAGGGGCGACTAGAGAACATGTCATCCACTTCTGAAGGGACTGTTAAGCAGGCATCCCCGAGGCATGGCTAACGATCCAGTGTCTCGTTCCCTGTTCTCAGGGCACAGAGGTTACAGTCGTAACCTAGACGTTCCCTTTCAAAAGGAAACTCGCACTGCCTCAGCACTAGCTGGACCTGAATCGCCTGGCACAGATGTCTGTCCCTCTTCCCTTGAGAACAGGGCAAACAAGAGCAAAGTTTTCTCAAGGGAAAAAACTCACAGTTGGCACAAGTTGTGTGTGTCATCTGATGTCAATATCTTAGACACGGATCCACACACACTTCTTGAATTGCTTATCACTTGCCATAATTGTTCTTACCTTTTTCAGATGATTGTAAATCAGACAAAACAGTCCCGAAGACGAAAAGAGGATGACATGTTCTCTAGGCGCCGCTTTTATACTTCTGGGTCACTCTAGTAGTGACGTCACAAGCCGGTTAATTTCGATTGGATAGTTTTTCAGACACTGGATCGCGTAAACGGGGCGCGTTCCCCAATAACATCATCGACGCGGTGCGAGTTCACTTTCGAAAGGGAACATGAAGATATGTGACCTTTAGGACATTGGCTCAGTACAAAACATTTTGTAGTGTAGCGCAAAAGTAAATTAACAGTATCTTTTAATATTTTGTATAGTATTATATATATATACTGTTATGTATTATTTATTATACTCCGAAGCCCTTAAATATGCATGGGTGGCTGTGGCTTTACACTCACTTCAGAATTCAGGTGGTCTGCCTTTACTAGCAAACAAATTCCTATATTTATAAATGTATTTATTAATACAATATATTCTGTAATATATGAAATGCTACTCCCATGTAGAGTCTGCATATATGCTTTGAGAAAAACTACAAAATTATGTTATTTGGAGGAAATTGTTAAGATGAATGGATTTTAGTGTTTTGTTCTTTGTCAGTATTTTTACCAGAGCAAGTCATGGGAAGATACAAAAAGGTCCTGAAGCACCTGTCAAAAGGAGCAACCAAAGCGGAGGCATACCAAAAGTGCGGTGTGGATAGGAAAACGACTGTCGATACGTCTGCCATTGCTGAGTTGGAAGCCTGTGACATCACAGCGTACAATAAATTACATGCTGCGTTTCAAAAAGAGCAGAAGCTGTCCGACTTTGCAGACCGTTGCCGACAGTTGTCCACACAGGAACCAGTGTGCAGTGCCATAGAGGAAACAAAGAAAAATGGAGAGCTAATAAACATTCCAGACAAAAATAAATAACATGTTGCCAGTCGATGTATGTACATTCTTATGTACATTCTGTTTATCCTCACAATCGAATTGTGTTGAATGTTTTTATTTTATTTTATTTAGCCATTATGTTTGACTCAGTTTCTCATCACAGTTTGTTGAATGTGTTGAATGTTTAAAGGCAGGGTAGGTAGAAATTTCCCAAAAAAACTTTTTTCCAAATTTGTTTATACCGTCTTTATATATCAATGCATAATTAAAATCTAAGTACTCTGGAAAAGAAATTATGTAAATCGAGTGTCTGTAGTGCTCTCAGGGCTGTAATAAACACAGCTCATTATTCCATTCACTCCAACCCCCTCCCTTCTCGGCTCCTTCCAAAGCCACGCACCCAAAACACATGAACGCGCGCTGCCGACCGCTCGCTCAGCTGCAGGACGCGTTTACCAGCGACATCATGTCAGAATCACAAGTCTTAAAATAACTAACTTTATCACTATGAATATAAACAACTAACATGGCTGTTAGTCCTCACTAAACGTTAGTCCTCACTAGTCCTCACGAAACGCGCACGTGATTGGACAGAATGTGAGGCTTCATTTGTCATCGATCACGTGACTCTGGGAAACCAATACACACTCCGATACGGGGCTTCAATAGAAATTGTGTCGCATGCGCGATACGCACATCGAAGCTTCAGTGTCAAACGTAACATCACTAAAACAAAGATCACAGGAGAACCACCACGCATCTCACAGCAACACTCACTCTCAGCCGTGTTTTCTCATTAGTGAATGATTCAGCATTTTGAACTAATCGGTCGAGTCAAAGAAAAACTCATCGAGTCAATTCATAAACATCTGTTTCATTCATGAATGAATTAGTCGTTTGAACGAATGAATCAATGACTCGCTCATTAAGACAGTCGCCTCCCGCCACTTGTTGGCGGTTTAGTGTTATGTTTAATCTCGAAATGTTTCGACTTTAATCTCGAAATGTTTCGACTTTAATCTCGAAATGTTTCGACTTTAATCTCGAAATGTTTCGACTTTAATCTCGAAATGTCAGATTTTTTTTTTTGTACAGATTTTTTTTTTTTTTTTTTTACGTTGCGGTTAAGGGCTTCCGTAGTTGAGCATGTTTTTGAAAAATTATTAAAAATATACTTAAATTTTTTCATAGCACCAAGTAACATCATTTTGTAAAGTTAAGGCTCTTACAGTGTAATATGTAAATAAAATATGCTTAGCTTGCAAAATTTCACCAAAAACAGTTCACATGGCTGGGGTGATTTGTTTGTTTCTGACATCCATGTTAGAAGACGTGTTGTGACAAGTGCTGTTGATTGACACTGTGACATCTAGAGGATTTTTTTTGGTATAATATACCTCAACCAGATGATAGAGATGGCTCAATCAGTTTGAGTTAAGTTGGGTACTACTCTCAATAAAATATAGTGACTCAAAATGTGCTCAACCGTTTGGTTGAGAAGTCAGTTAAAGGGTTAAAACAATCGCATAACATTATTTAATGCAATTGTTATTTTTCAGTGTAAAAGATTTAATTTAATATAATTATCTCAAAATTTATACAGATGGATCGAAGGGAAAACAGGAATGTGTGGGAGTTGGAATACATATTCCAGAATTCAAAATAAATATGTCAACAAGATTATCTGACCAGTTATCTGTGTACACAGCAGAAATCGTGGCAGTCATCATTGCATTACAATGGGTTGAAGAGGTAAGGCCTGATAGGGTGGTGTTATGCACAGACTCATTAGCTGTCTTAAAAACCATACAATCAATGGAATCTGCCAGGGAAGACTTACTATTAGAACTTCATCACAGTTTGCTAAGATTACATCGGGGGGGGGGGGGGGGGGGGGGGGCATAGACGTTCAGTTTTGGTGCCAGCACGTGAGGGAGTGAAAGGGAACGAGAATGCAGATAAACTAGCAAAAGATGCATTACAGAAGGAAATAACAGTTTCAATTCCACTTGGAAAAGGAGAAGGAAGAGCAGTGATTAGAAAGAAAGGTATGAGAATATGGCAGAAATGGGGGGAAGAAGACACGAAAGGAAGGGGATATCATAAAGTACAAAAATCTGTCAATATTAAAAATAAAGAAAAGACTAGGCGGGAGGAAATTATATTGACAAGACTGAAAGTGGATCACACAGGATTGAATGGCACCTTGTTTTTAATGGGGAAAAGGAATAGTGAATATTGTGAAAACTGTGGGGTTAAAGAAAATGCTGAACACATGTCATATTACACTGTATATTATATGAGGTGCAAAGACGGGTGTTTCACGATGGGGTTCGTGAAGCAGGGCGGGAGTGGAATCTGATGGGGATACTGGGAACAGTAGGAGAGGGAAAAGGGATAATAATCCAGAATGGCACTTTTTATATTTCTTAAAGTCCCTGAAAAGTCAAAATTAAGTATGTGTTCTGAGTTTGTCACACCACAGAAAAATGTGTTATTAGCCACCCAGCCAAATTTGAATGATAAAAAAGCCGGCAAGTACATAAAATAAGCTATCAAAATATTGAAAAAATTAGCAGTTTTCTCTGCTCTCAAACGCTGGGGGCGTGTCCGCTGGCTGCGCTGAAACCACGCCCACCTGCGGGAAAGCTGCCGACGGCGATATTAGCTGATACTGCTTTCGGGACGGGAGGATGAAGGCCGCGGCGGGAGATAGTCGGTTCGGCCCCATTCACCATTAATAGTGGATTATCAGTGAATCCCCATTTGTCGCCGACGAAAGTTTATAAAATAAAATGATCACTACAGAGGCGGGTGTTGGCGGTGATCCCTCAGCTCTCCATCAAGGTTGGTTCTTCACAAAATTAATCCACCTCTTCTTGATGTGATCGTTTTTAGGAAATTTAAATAAAGACACCGATCTGTTTTGTACATGATCGCATCCAGGTAGTAGCCTACGCATCTTTGTCGAAGGCATAGCTAGCTAGCAAACTGTAGGCTGTAGTAACTAATAGTACTGACAGTAACTCGCGATTGAGCGCCGAACTGATGCGAATATGCTCTATTGTTAGGGGAGGGGGCAGCCTCAGTGGCCTCAGTTTGTCGCCGACGGGCGACAAACTGTCATCAAGTAGGGGCGCATCAAAACGTCATCAAGTAGGGGCGTGTCCATGAGCTCAGGGGCTCCAGTGCGTCATCAAGTAGGGGCGTGTCCACGAGCTCAGGGGCTCCAGTGCGTCATCAAGTAGGGGCGTGTCCACGAGCTCAGGGGCTCCAGTGCGTCATCAAGTAGGGGCGTGTCCACGAGCTCAGTGGCCTCAGTGCGTCATCAAGTAGGGGCGTGTCCACGAGCTCAGGGGCTCCAGTGCGTCATCAAGTAGGGGCGTGTCCACGAGCTCAGGGGCTCCAGTGCGTCATCAAGTAGGGGCGTGTCCACGAGCTCAGGGGCTCCAGTGCGTCATCAAGTATGGGCGTGTCCACGAGCTCAGGGGCTCCAGTGCGTCATCGAGCCCCGTTTTAGCCCCGCCCAAAAAATCCGGAAAATAGCAATGGTGAAAAACTGTTTAACGGTCTAACTCCACAATTCAGTAATTCACAGTTCACAGTCTTTGTAATATGTTTTAGCAATAGATTTCTAACATTTATAATGGGTCTAGAATTTTTTTTTAGAATTGCCTTTACAGGGACTTTAAAGACACAGGGTTGATGGGTAGAATGTGAGAACGATTAAATAGCATGTTGTTACACACTCCTGTACAGAAGGTGGCGGTATGCACTTACAAGTTGGTTGCAATCCGCCATTAATCAAGAGGAGAAGAAGAAGAAGTGAGTGAGTTCCAAGCTGCTGTCCGTACTCCAGTCTAGTAGGTGGCGGTAATGCAAAACCTTTAAGTTGGTTTGCCAACCGCCAATAAAATTTAAAAGAAGAAGAAGAAGTAAGTGAGTTTGTTTGGTAGAGGGAAACCACATGGTTAAAGTAGCTACCTACTTATTCATCTGAAGTATTTTGTTGAGAACTCTTTGAGTTTTGACTCAACTAAAAGACCATTTCACATGTTCTATATCATTGTTTTCCTCGTGTGAGCATTAATTGGTTCATCTTAAATCATCTGCTGGTTACTAGAGATATTGAATCCAAGTGCAGTTCACATTGGTAGTGAGACTACAGCATGTGGCCTTAACCAACGTGGTGCTACGGACAACAACCCACAGAACGGCGTTGACTACGATCATTTCTCACATTTTGGATTATAGGATTATAGGCATTGCATCACACTCAAATAAACTTCTGGATTGTAAAACTCATATCATCTGCATCATTACTTCAATTAATCTAAAGTCTGGACATTCAAACGATAAGTTTACTTCATCTCATTGACTCATTTAAGAGACAAGAACCATTGAGATTGCTTTCCAACTTGTTTAATGACTTTTTGGTATAAGCACTGGTGGGGAAAATAAAATAGGTTTAAAAGATCATTTGTTTTGTGAAGAGCTTTATTTATCAGTACATGTTGAAATTCCGTTGAAGCCCTCAGAGTAACATCTAAAGGAAAAAGGTGTTACAATACATTGGAATACTTGATCACTCGAGCGTCGCTTCACAGAGTCATCAGCAGCGCTCAAATGATCTCCCCTATGTTGTTGAAGTTTGGTTCACCGATGTGAAGGGGGAGGAGAATTGATACGTGCATCATGTTTAGTCGATAAAACGCGTCCACAAAGGGTACACCCGTGTATCCTCGCTTATGACTCCTTTCGGAAACCTCACCTCACTCCTCGATCCTTGCGCCCTCGCGGTGCAATCAAGGGTGTAATCCATCAGCCGGAAACTGAAGTCTCCCCGGGCGCCGCCATTGGCCAGCAAGCCTTCACCTGCTGTTAGCATTCCATTGACTCCCATTCATTTTGGCGTCACTTAGACAGCGAATAACTTTACATCTGAGGCGTTTAAAGACTCCATTTGTCCATTGTTTATTTCTAAAGAAACACGACAATATATAAAAGGCTCCATTACCTTGTATCTTACGTTATGGCCCCATAGAAGCAGTTTTTGTAAAAATAGGCTAAAGATTGCGTCATAACACACGACTCTCTGTCGCACAGTAGAGAAATTACCGTACAGACAGAAGCAGAAGTTCCCGCGCAATCGGGGGGATGTGGAGGCATAAAGTCAAAGGAGAAGCCCATAGAGAGTCATAAAGTTGCTTCTGCTGCTAGCTCATGGACAGCTAATACTCACGATCTCCAGCTCTGTGAGATTCGTAAGGGAATGATTCAGATTCCTCTCGGCACAGCTACTAGAAGATGTACAACTGTGAGACAGGTTGCTCACGTCACATCTACGTCATCAAGCTCAGTGTGAGTCTGCGCAGTGCGCTTGGCAATCAGGAAGTGAGTGCTTCTAATTGACTTCACTTTTCTCCGTTGAACACTGTAAACCCGAACGTTCAAATTAATTAAATAGATTAAGTAGCGTATACTCAAAGTTTTAGAAAAAGTTCTACTAACTTAATTATTTCAAGTTAGTGTAACATGGTCTTCCTTTTTGAGTAATTGTAACTAATATTTTTTGATTAAATGGAACTTTGTTTGTGAATAAGCATAACTTTAAAACATAAATTAAATACAACTTCATACAATTAAGTAATTACATACTACGAATGATAAAGTCCAGTTATTTCTATTGTCTCAAATAGGGATAATCTTAATTTATATAAAATACAATAATAAAATACAATATTTATATAAAATACAATAAAATCTCAAAGTGCTTAACCAAATAAGTAAAATCGATCATAATAAATAAATTACAACCATAGCCTATTAAGACAATTTGATTGGGGCAAACTGAAATGCATTAGACATTAGTGGAAGACAAAATGTATTTATTTTATTTATTGTATTTAAAAAAAAAATGTCATCAGTTTAATGTAGCTTATATATATTTTGTTTAAGTGTTGAGCAGCTCCAGGAATTATTTTTCATTCCGAGTTAATCTGATTCAACATCCGAAGCAGAAGGCGGCGCTAATGCATTGCACATAGTACGCTGATTGCGATCCTAAAAAACAGAAGAACATTTTGCACGCGGGTGGCGGGAAGCACCAACGACAGAAGTTACCTAAGCGGCAGCACTGCAGTCAGCATCATTGGACTAACTGTAAGTTTGTATTAGGCTTGTTTGAGATGAGCAAAATCTGCGCAGAACCGATCACCGGTGATCAGCGCGAGATGCATGCCGGTTAGAAATGTGTCCGAGTGCGGTCCGCCTTGCTCTGATGTCATGCCGACGTATGTCAAAAACCTCTCGCGACCGCAAGGCGCACGTGTCGGATTCTGCAGTCGCAGGCAATTGCTCTCCACCGACTGCGCTGATCAAAAGCATGATGGGAAACGACTTGCTGACGACACAGCTTAATGCTCATTGGTTTAATGCCGATTTACTTGGTAAATATATCGCCACCTATTTGGTGGTTGTGCAATCATTTTTTCAATCTTTTCGTTTAATAATCTTTAATCACTGTGAATAAGAACTATATTGTTTTTTTTTTATGCTAATTATATAATAAAAAGAAAGACTGATTAAACAGTCTGTGCTTGCAAAGATAACATAGCTGTAAAGTAAAAAAAAATATGTTTGGTAATTTTGCTTCCATATTGCTTGAAAGGTATATATATATATATATATATATATATATATATATATATATATATTGATTGATTTGTTTATTTAAACAACCGTGATGTATTGTTCTCTTATAAAATGTTTGATTTTAAAACTCTGATATCATGTTTTATGTGTATAAATTATGTGTGGATATTCCCAAACTCTCTGACAGTGCGATCTATGTGATGTAATAAAAAAAAAAAAAAAAAAAAACACATGTCTCTATTAAAGAAAAAATGATTGATAAACACGTAGTCCTATTTGAAATGGAATTAAATAGTACTTAGGGTGTCTTGTTCATTATATTTATTTTCATATTCAAGCAACAAAACTTAAATTACATCCAGTTTATTAGCAACACTGTGCGGGCGTGAATCCCGCGATATCCGCCTTTGATCTCACAGGTATCTGATGATCCACTGGCTTATCACGGGAGTCTTATCTTGACAGATAGATCTGAATAGCACGCTCATTCCCCGCTTAAATGTGGTGTTTGAAAATTAGACGTTAGTTGAACCACTGCAGACACCTGGTATGCAATATTTAGATTTTTTTGTTGATGGAAACTTTCAATAGTGCACCGCTAAGGTCCATTGTCATATTAAAATAATGAACGGGCATTATAGGGCCTCTTTAAGCCCAAACTACAGTGACACACAAGTCCGCGTTCTCTGTAGCTTCTAGGGACGTTGAATGAACACTCCACCGTTTTTTGAAATCGGCGTTATTCACTGTCTCCCCTATATAGATAGGTGGGCTAATGCATTTTTGTCTCAGTGCATGCATAGTCTGGCAGCGCCGCCGCTACCTAAGCATAATGAATGGAATCCTATGTTGCCAGGTAGCATGTCGTGAGTAAAAGTTAATTAAAATAAAATAAAATAAAAATAATTACTTCTTGTGGCCTACTTATTCACGCAAATGTTTCACACAAAATCATTACTTTTGCCGGCTCTTTGTGGCAAGCTTTATTTCAGGCGTTGCGTGATATCTCTGCGCCCAGCAGTGCTTCGCCTGTGCTTCCCCCCATATAGTCCCAAATGAATCTCTGCCTAGGAAATCACCTAGTCTTAATCTGCATTGCTATTTGTACTCGTTGTGAATAAGTAGGCCACAAAAGTAATTTTATTAAAGAAGTTTATCAAATAAGTTTTTTTTTTATCAATCTTACTCGCATAGGGGAGACAGTGAATAACCCCATTTAGTTTGTAGAAAATGCATTATTGTTAATTAACCATGCAGTAAATTTCCAGTGCTGCTACTTTACAGTAATGTTAATTTAGCTTGATGCCTTTTAGTAGCTAGACACTTTGGTGATCAAATGAAAAGATCATTAACAGGGAAAATATAAAAATGGAAGTATTTATAATATGACACTCTTTGAATGCTTTTAATTGTCCAGTTTCAGATCAGTTCATGCATTTGCATCTCTGTTCCAGTTTCAAGAAGTTAATACAAAGTTAAGAAAGAAAACTGGAGACGTGATAAAGATACCAGGTAATCCAATGAATGTGAATTATTCTATCAATCACCTTTTTATCCTCCCCCCTTACCCCTCTAAATTCCAATAACTGAAATTATTTTTTTTCTCAGACAATGTTTGGGTGTGGTGACCTTAAATAAGACGCACTCCCACATATCATTGTTTATTCGACTTGCCTGTTTGAACAAAATAAAGCTTTTTGCTGTATTTAAGTCAACAGTTCATGAAAGTCTTCTGTTCATAAATACCATCTTCCTAATTGATATTTACCCTTTGACCCTGCCTAGATCATATTTTACTTATCTTTGTATTTGCTTGCAAAAAATAAATGATTGGTCTAAAAATGAGTCCAAAAATTAATTCAAAATTTGTCTTAAAAACATGTTAACAAATAAGTTTACTTTTTATAAAACAAGTTTACGTTATATAAAACAAATTGTTTGTCAACATGTTGTCATTTCCAATTAGTGTTAGCTGTATTCCATAATGATGTTTTGGTAAGATAATAGTATTGTAGTTATATTAATTAAGTATAAGCAATTCTGTTTAAAAGTTTTTAGTTGGTGGTCTAAAGTTTGTCATTTTTTTTCTTCGCCTTTTAGGTTTCTGGTTCCAAAATGACCTGGAAGTGTAAGTCGTGCGCAGCGTCTTTCACCTACAGAATACAGGAAGCCAAAAGCACACTTTATATATATATAAAGTTCAGCTGTAATGAATGAATTTCATTTTGGTAATATTTATTATTATTTTTCGATTACTCTGATTAATTTCCTGACTATCTGATTAGTTGTCTGGTCAATATCAGACATTAGTGATAAATATCTATTTTGTAGGGCCTTGAAGGGATACTCCACCGGTTTTCCATGTTAAATTGTTATTCCCTTATCTAAGACGGGTTGATACACACCTCTCTCGTCTCAGTGCGTGCAATAAATCGCTCTGTCTTGCGGCGAAACTTTTTTAGCACCTAGCTTAGCCCAGTTTCTTCATTAGGATCCAAGCAGAAAAGCGACCAAACACCTCCACGTTTTTCCTATTTAAATACAGTTACACCAGTAGTGTAATTCGACCAAGAATGGTGACACAAAATAAAACGTTGCTCTTTTCTAAGCGTGTAAAGTGGATTACTATAATGTATGGCGGAATACCACAGCAAGTGTTTGGGAGCACTTCGACTCGGCGCATATTTATCTATGAAGGAGCTTATATATGTAAATGCAGTAATATCATCACTCGTGAAAAGTCCTCTCCCTCTCCGGAGTGATGATTTTACTGCACCGAGTCGAAATGCTCCCAAACACTTGCTGTGGTATTCCGCCATACATTATAGTTATCCACTTTACACGCGTTTTATTTTGTGTCACCATTCTTGGTCGAGTTCCTCTACTCGTGTAACTGTATTTAAATAGGGAAAACGTGGATGTGTTTGGTCGCTTCTCTGCTTGGATCCTAATGAATGAACTGGGCTAAGCTAAGTGCTAACAAAGTTTCGCTGCAAGACAGATCGATTAAGTGCATGCACTGAGACGAGAGAGGTATGCATCAACTCGTCTTAGTTAAAGGGATAGTTCACTTTGAAATTAATTTTTGATATGTTTTAGCTTACCTCAAGGGCATCCAAGATGCAGGTGTCTTTGTTTCCACAGTATTTTCAATTTTGATATTTTTTGGTCAAACCGTTCTTGTCTGTCAGTCATATAATGCAGGTCTATGGTCACCTCCTCAAAGAGCATGCACAGAGAAGTCCAGATTAAACATGATTTAATGACTCGTAAATGTAAGCACACATTGATGGCCTAAGACACGAAACGAGCGGTTTGTGTGAGAAAACGAACAGCATTTATATCGTTTTTACCTCTTGTAACCACAGCCACGTCCAAGTGATCTGAGGGAGCGGGCGCTTCTCTCTGCGCAAGCGCCGGAAAGCCCAGGAAGTGATCTCTCGCGCGTGTACGTCACTCATTGTTTACACAGAGATTTTGGAAGTTTTACCTTTCACTGTGAAGATCTAAACATATTTAGATATGTAGGAAATCACAAAGGAATACGATATCAACAGACAACGTTGAATTTTTTTCACAACCATATTTATTTGAACCAGAATACACCGATCAAGAACTCAGGGCGATGGAAGAAGCAATATCCAATGTTGGAAAAAATTCAACGTTGTCTGTTGATATATCAAAATTGTCTTCCATTGTGATTTCCTGTATATCTAATCTTCACAGTGAAAGGTAACACTTCCGAAATCTCTGTGTAAACAATGAGTGACGTACACGCGCGAGGATCACTTCCGGCGCTTGCGCAGACCGAAGCGCCCGCGCCCTCAGATCACTTGGACGTGGCTGTGGTTACAAGAGGTAAACGATATAAATACTGTTCGTTTTCTCACACAAACCACTCGTTTCGTGTCTTAGGCCATCAATGTGTGCTTACATTTACGAGTCATTAAATCATGTTTAATCTGGACTTCTCTGTGCATGCTCTTTGAGGTGGTGACCATAGACCTGCATTATATGACTGACAGACAAGAACGGTTTGACCTAAAAATATTGAAATTAAAAATACTGTGGAAACAAAGACACCTACGTCTTTGATGCCCTTGAGGTAAGCTAAAACATGTCATTGACTTCCATAGTAGTACTATAACTGCAAATATTTGAGTTGAGCTAAATGAGCACTTTAATTTAACTGTTATCAAAAGGTACAAGTACCAGGTAATCCAACCTTTTAAGTTCTGGGAAATTGTGACTTTTAAGTTAATCAACTTAAAAAATTTGAGGAAATCGATTGCCTCAAATTTTTTGAGTTCTGGGAACTTATTCGGGTTTACAGTGTATGGGGTCACTGTGTCCATTTCTTTTACTGTCTATGGGTGCAATTAGAGAATTGAGATGTCCTTCAAGATGGCTGAGCTCGATCGGTTTCCGGCAGAGGTGGGTAGTAACAAAGTACATTTACTTTTTTACATTTACTTTTTTGGGAAAAATTGTACTTTAAGAGTAGAATTAAATGTGGGTACTTTTACTTTAACTCGAGTTTCTAATGAAAAAACTGTACTTTTATTTTGATACGTTGGGCGACTTTCCTCTCGTTACTTTATTTTAATGCAATATGTTGTTAAATGCGTAGTTTATTCCAAGTGCACTGTTCTGGGGCATGAGCGATGCTCAATTCACAAATTAATCACTCTTTTGAGTTGATTCTGTTCAAAGAATTCATCAAAGAAGTTGGCAGAACTGTCTAAATTGAATAAATTCTTCAAACTGATTTGCGAACCAGTTTCCTTCACGCACTGAATTGTCAGAAGCGGTTTCACACTCGGACTCGTAACAGGAAGATTTAAAAAAACATCAAGAGCGTTGGATGAAGTGGCCGTGGACCACCAAAATACATTTTACAACCAAACAGATTATTACGCCATGATAGCACTACTACACAGTGTGAAATTACCAGTTTTTTTGGACATATAGCCTTAATTTATAGATTAAATAAGCAACCATTGTTCACAGTTTATGAAATGAACACCCGCCATCCCGTGGTAGTTTGTGTGTATTGCGCAGTGGCGTGGGAACTCATCTTGAAAATGAATGCCTTTGGCTGCTTTACACACAGTTAACCAGTTTAAACATGCTTGCAGAGAAATACATTTGATTACATTTTGGAAGAAGATTCGTCAATTTGCATTTAATCGTTGTTTGTGTTCAGATATTCAGTAGCGGTCATGAGCGCGAGCACGTCTGTAGAGTTTTAACTCTTTCTTCTGTGTGTCAATGGTGGAGCCTGGCGATTCCATGACAGTAAGTGTATACATAAGAATGATTGTTATTTCAGGATCTTCTTGTATGGTCAAATCAAAGTGCCATACAGCGCTAAGCTCCTACAAAAAGAAAAAAGTAAATCCATCCATTTTATAAACCACTTGACACGGTGCCTATGGACAGTCAGGATCAGCACACCATACATTCTGAATCACAACTGCTATTACTGGCTGTTTGCTTGTGCCACTGGGCTCTGGAAGATTTTGTTTGTTTTTACTACAAGTGCCAAGGAAGGTCATGAACACCGGTATGAATATGATGCCATGGACGGCCCCAAACAGAATGACTAAAAACATGATTTTGAAGAAGGTCCTAAAGATGTAGCTTTCAGCAGCCGCGAGCACCACCACACCTACGATAGTGGACACTGCACCCTGAACGATCGGATAGCCCAGTTTATTGATGGCATCCATGGCTTTCTCATTCACTGAGGACTTTTCACTTGACACAAAAGCATAGGATATGTGAGCAGAGAAGTCGACAGAAAACCCGATACAAATAATAAGAATAATCATAGACACAGCGTCTAAACTAACATCCCATAATGCCATGAAACCGGTCACTCCCACAATGACAGATGCGATGGCAAATGTCACCCAGAGAGAGCAAAGAGGGTTTGGGATCAACAGGAGTGAAATGACTAACATTGCACATGTAGAAACTACTATATTCTGGATTGTATTACTGACAATGAAGGCATATTGGTCGAAATAGATGAATGCAGGGTGATACACTATCAGATCAACGACACATTTTTCTGCGGTTTCTCTAAATGCATCCAGCATGTTCTTCTCATCGATCGCTGTGCGGATGTTCACAGTCTGAATGAACATACGTGATGCGTGGATTTGATTGTTAGTAAAATTAACATCTTGACTAAAACCTGACTGATTAAGAAATGCAGTTAAATGGCTTTTGAATTGTGTTTCATTGTCTAAATAGAAAGATGTATTTTGTCTAAACTGCATGTATTCACTCAGCCAAGAAATAGGTGAAAAGCCTGAATCTGCCACTGTCAGATTTAGAAAATGTTCCAGACACAAGTCAAGACTTTTGCGAGCAGATGAGTTCCAGTACTGAAAGTCTGCATCCTTTATAACTAACATGACATTGGGACCAAAGTCAGAGAAGAACATCTTCTTTGTCATAGTAACTACCAACATATGAGCCGTCTGTTGCTAAATTTTTCACATCTAAACCTTCCTGTATTTGTAAGCATCCATAGATACTGACGGCCAAATACCCGGCATAGATTAGACACACGGGCGCCTTAACCCACACTCTTGTTAAGAAAGGGCCGTAATAGTTCTTAAAGAATGAATCCATTGGCATTTCAAATTCCTTGCGTGTGTTTTCATCATAAGCCCCGGAAACACAACAGCCTCCACCATCACCAGTGGCTTCTGGGACTTTCATGCAGGTCAACCAGTGTCTGTTCCCTTTCTCTCTTCTACCATTCAGTGCGAGACACGCGCCAAAGAAGGTGATGTTGAAGATGTAGCAGAACAGAAGAGCTGTGCTGGTGTACATGCAGAAGGACTGAACTGAGCGGAAGGGCGTCATGAGACCGATGTAGAAAGCCAGCACATCTGTCAGCGTGGTGATAGTGATGGACACGCCGGCCTCTTTATATGTTTCTGCTAAACGAAGCTCAACGGCTTTATGAACTTCAGTCTTCTCCCAGCAGGAGATCATAATGAACATGTCATCAACACCAACACCTGGAGGAAAGCAGAGACGGGGAGCCTGTGAACATCAGCTGTGAGACACCTACTAGGTGATGAAATAAATGACATTTACCCAGAATCAGAAAGGGCGCTGTTTCCACGGTCATGGCAAACGGCATCCCACAGAACAGCAGCAGACCAAAGCTGGCCAACACGGCCATCCCAGCGGAGACGACACCGAACACAGCCACCCACACCTTCGTCCTGACACAGTCTAACCTGAGGAAAGAGACAAGGGATACATAACATAGCTAGGCATAGAAATGTGCAAATGTGATTTTTAAATCTTTATAATACCTTAAACAAGACAGAATTGAAATGGTAATGACCAGCACATATGTAAAAGAGAAGAGAGGGATCACAGAGTCTGAATTGGTCTCCAACTCATTCTGTCTTGATATTGATGTGAAGTAAGACACATGGACCTGTAGAAATTAAACACAAAACACTGTTCAGTATAGTTACTGTAAACATGAATGTGTTGCATTGTGTTGAAGCACAGTGAAGAAATAATTATGACAAAGGTGTATGAATGAGTGAGTGAATGGGTGAATGTGAGGCAAAAATGTAAAGCGCTTTGGTGGCCATTGGGTCTGTGAAAGCGCTATATAAATGCAGTCCATTTACCATTTAAATTGTTGTCCAAATGACTTTTGGTGCAATACTGCAAAATTTGGTATCGATTTGATAAGTAAATACAGGGCCAGTATCGCCGATACCGATACTTTTTCATTTTAAAAGTATGCCCTTGAACTTACATGTAGGCTACTTTCCTGTACTAGAGCAGTGTGTAATGATTTAGGAGGAGAATGCATCATATGCTAAATCTGACATTTTCATGACCACTAAAATATTTTGTGATTTGTGCTCTCAATTCCGGTTCCGGGCGCTGTTCATTGGCGACTGGCAGAGCTGCGTGTGTGCTTCAATTGTGTTTACGTGTTGGTCTGTTCTGTTTAAAATATATATATATATTTTTTAATAGTTTTTAACCTTTTTTAAGCAAAGATGATAAGTCTGTGGAAGTTAGTGTTCCTGATGCTGCTGATTCACTGGGGATATGCGACCGTTTTGATGAATGGCAGAGTTTTGGTGCAGTGCGTGCCAGAGATGACCAGGGAGTTCCTGTTGGGTCTGCGTTCTAATGCCGGGCCTGTCGGCCCTGCCTGGGAAATTCCCGATGAGATATTACGACCTTCTGCTAACACTCAGGAATCGAAAAGGAGAACAATGAGGAAACGCGGGAAGGTTGGAGTTCGACGCAGATTGAAGAGCGCTCAAAGATTTACCCCGCTGCCTGGAATACTCCTAGGCAATGTACGCTCGCTTCGCCACAAACTTGATGAACTGCAAGCCAATGTGAGTTTTTTGCACGAATACAGAAACAGTCACATGATGGTATTCACCGATACTTGGCTGGATGACTCAGTTGACAATAGCAATTTACGAATTGAAGGTTTTGGAACACCTATCCGACTAGACAGAGATACACATACAACAGGGAAAAGACGAGGAGGAGGTGTGTGTGTTTATATCAAGGAAAACTGGTGTAAAACAGCTATGGTGCGTTGTCAGATTTGTAACTCAGACTTTGAACTCCTTGCAATATCTGCACGTCCTTTTTATCTCCCTCGTGAGTTCCCTCAGTTGTTTTTTATTGTAGTATATATACACCCACGCGCCAATTTTGACATGGCTCTTGAGACTGTTAAAAACACCCTGGATAAATTGGATAATTTGTCCCCAGATGCACCTAAATTTGTTTTAGGCGACTTTAACCATTGTATTATGGATAAGCATCTAAAAGGCTACCATCAATATGTTTCATGCGCCACTCATCCTGGACAGATGTTATGGTCCGATCCCGGGAGCATACAGGTCTCGGTCTTTACCTCCTCTTGGTTCAGCTGATCATAATATGATTTTACTGACTTCTGTATACATCCCCATTGTAAAGCAAGCGAAGAAAGAAATACGATATGTGAAAGAATGGTCACCTTCTAATATTGAAGCTTTGAAGGGTTGTTTTGATTGCACCGATTGGAATATGTTTTTGAATACATGTTCTGATTTGAACGATCAGGTGGTTACCATTTCTAAATATATCACTTTCTGTGTTGACTCTGTGATACCTACAAAAAAAGATCCCTCTGTATCCTAATAATAAACCTTGGGTCACAAAGGAGTTCAAATGTATTGAACATGAAGAAAAGAGTATTTCTTGCGGGGACTAATGAGGAGAAAAAACAGATAAATAGGGAAGTTAAAAGGGCAATTTAAATTGCTAAAAATAACTACAAAAATAAGATTGAGGGTGTGTTCATGCAAGGTAATCTTAAAGCTGCCAGGAAAGGAATTAAGAATATGACCACAGTAAGTACATTAGCACCAAATCAACATATACCGATTGAAAGTTATGACACTGATCTAATTTTATCTAAAGAGTTTAATGATTTTTTTGCTCGTTTGGATACATCCTCTGCTGTTGATGAGATAACAATTTTTAGAGAGACCTTGAGTTTTTCTAATAATTTTAAAATTAATCCATTTAACATATTAAGACAGTTAAAGGCCACACCGCTTAAGGCCGCAGGTCCAGACGGTATATGTGGTAGACCACTGAGATACTGCGCCGATCAGCTCAGTGGAGTTCTCCACTTACTTTTTCAGTCGTCCTTAGATCTAGGGCTGGTACCTGATTTGTGGAAAAGTTCAATTATTGTATCAATACCCCAAAAAGCTAAACCAGATTCCTTAAACGACTACCGTCCTATCGCCTTGACCTCTTTAGTTATGAAGGTTTTTGAAAAAGAGATCAAGAGGTAATGACCGTTGCTGGACCACTTCTAGATCCATTGCAGTTTGCATATCGCGCCGGAAGAGGCGTAGATGATGCAAAAGTGTTTTTGGTAAATACTCTTAGTCGTCATCTGGAAAATAGTGGGGCTTTCGTGCGGCTTTTGTTTGTGGACTTCTCGTTCGCATTTAATCTTTTGCAACCTGTTACGTTAGGGCAAAAACTTATCAGTCAGTTTAATTTTGATCATGGCTTAGTTCTATGGATTATGAATTTTTTAACAGACAGGAAACAGAGGGTTAGGGTTAATGAGGCGTTATCAGATATTGTAAATATCTCCACAGGTACCCCTCAAGGATGTGTGCTCTCTCCTGTCTTACTTATATTATACACAAATGACTGTCGGAGTTTACAAGATAATAGTCATTTGGTTAAATATGTGGATGATACTGTGTGATACTGTGATACCTCTTCTGCATGACACTGATCGCTGGTCTGATCGCTGATCGATTGCTCCTGTCTGCCTCGCTGCCTGCTGTGTGTTTGTTTGCTTCGAGGCTGTAAGCTCCGCCTGAGCCTCGTATTTCTTTATGTTTTGAGCCATCATTTACTATCTAGTTGTTTATACTACTAAATACAGCTTACCCAACATCTCAGATTAACCTTACATCTCTAGCTTCCGTTATTGTTAACACAGCACGCTAGTAACTCGCTAACATTAGCCTGCTAACGCGCCACCCGTGCGCTCATTTATATATTTATTTTCTCTCGCGCGCCCGCGCCTTTGAGTTCATAAAGTCCAGGTAAGTAAGAAATCAGTCAACAAACACGGTGAGTAATGTCTTCTTGTCCTGTTATTGTCACCTGTGTCACATGTCATATGTTTAGTATAGCCTTCTCCGATGGCAATATAGGATTTATATGTGATAAATGCAAGGAGACAGTCAGGCTGACGGAGAAGATTTCAGAACTAGAGACACGCATCCAAACTTTAATTGAGGATGGTAAGAATGCTAGATCTTTAGATAGTGTTTTGGATGCGCCTAGCATAGTGAACTCTTTACATGATTCGGTTCCGGCTGAAGTAGAGCCCGTGCAGCAGGGCAGATGGGTGACCGTGAGAGATCGTTCTAGTCGCGGATCAAAGAACCACTCTTCCGTTCCGATTCCCATAACAAACCGATTTGCCCCACTCAGTGAAACACCCACTGAGAATTCTGTTGATTGTGCCCTGGTAATTGGTGATTCGATCACACGGAACGTGAAAATAGAGACACCAGCCACCATAGTCACATGTTTGCCGGGAGCCAGAGCGCCTGACATCAAAGCAAATTTAAAAGTGCTGGCTAATGCTAATCGTAAATTCTCTAAGATCATTATTCATGTCGGCACTAATGATGTTCGACTCCGCCAGTCGGAGATCACCAAAATTAATATTAAAGAGGTGTGTGAACTCGCAAGTACGATGTCAGGCACTGTAATTTACTCTGGCCCCCTTCCTGTACGCAGGAGTGATGAGATAGTTAGCCGATTGGCCTCACTGAACGGTTGGCTGTCGAAGTGGTGTCCGCAGAATAATATAAAATTCATAGACAATTGGAAAAGTTTTTGGGGCAAGCCTGACCTGTTGAAAAGAGATGGTATTCATCCCTCCTGGGCTGGTGCTGCTCTTCTCTCTAGTAATTTGGCTCATAGTCTTAGAGATAAAACATGACAATCTGGGGCTCAGGTCAGGAAGCAGACAGACTGGCTAAACCGACCGTCTGCTAGCGGCCTCACGTCACCAAGGTCAGATAAATCCCATCACATAGAGCCTCTTTCACCTAGATATCATCATATAGAGACTGTGTCTGTTCCCCGAATTTGGAAATCCAAAAAACGTCAGGTTAAATGTTTAATTGATGTTCAACAAATAAAAAACAGATATAATACAGATGAGCAAATGATAAAGCTTGGGTTGCTGAATATTCGATCCCTTACTTCAAAATCTCTCATAGTTAATGATATGATTTCTGATTATAATCTTGATATGCTGTGTTTGACAGAAACCTGGCTAAAACCAAACGATTACATTATTTTAAATGAGTCAACCCCACAAGATTACAGTTATAAAAATGAACCTCGTCTGAAAGGCAAAGGGGGAGGTGTTGCTGTAATTTATAGTAATATTTTCAAAACCACTAAGAAATCTAGCTTTAAATATACTTCTTTTGAAGTATTGGTGCTTAATGTAAAAATATATAGTGTAAACGATAAATCACATTTGAGAATTATGCTGGCTACTGTATACAGGCCACCAGGGCACCATAAAGATTTTATCAAAGAATTTGCTTTCTATCAGAATTAGTATTGGCTGCAGATAAAGTACTAATTGTTGGTGATTTTAATATACATGTAGATAATGAAAAAGATGCATTGGGATTGGCATTTAAAGACATTGTAAACTCAATTGGAGTTAGACAACACGTGTCAGGACCTACTCATCGTCGTAATCATACTCTAGATCTAATATTATCACATGGAATAGATGTTGATGCCGTTGAAATTCTGCAGCAGAGTGATGACATCTCAGATCATTATCTAGTCTCATGTAAATTACATTTAGCCAAGGCTGCAAAGCCGACTCCGTGTTATAAATACGTTAGACCTAGGGCTGGGCGATATGGACCAAAAGTCATATCCCGATATATTTAGGATGAATATCGATATACGATATATATCCCGATATTTTTTCCTCAAAGTGAGAGCAAATGTTCAGGCAAAGTCAAAGCCAAATATGACGTCACAAGTAGCCTAGTTTTATTGAAAGTTGAAACTGGCTATTTCAGTGAACAGGTGCACAATCAAATGAATAATAAACAGGTTTCTTCACCTGGTTCATAATTAAATGGTCAGCTGTTCAAATAACAATAAAATGTAAACATAAATACTGTATAGCAACAGGAGTACCTTTTTTGAAATCAAAGCTCCATAAGGTGGCTGCGGGAAAATTAAGTTTGCAGTGAGCTTTGTTTCGGGGCTGGAGCTTTTTTGCAGTGTTTCCTCTAGGATTTTTTCCCAGCTGTGGTGGCAGTGATAGTCCCATGGGCCACGCCCCCTTGCCCCTAACCTTGCCTAAGTATTATAATATGAAAGGCTCCAATAAGAGCGGCAAAGCGATTATGTGCATCCCGTGCGCAAAATGATACACTCGAAGCAACGCGCAGTCACAGCGTGCAGCGCTTCACATTTGCACAAAGCGAAATATTATATCTATGCAACAGTTTATTGAGCCTTTTCTTTTAACAGTTTTAAATTTCAGTTACAGTGCGCATGAAGAACAATTTATAGCGCTCTCTACTCCAGTGCTGCAATCTAACAGACACCCGGGAGAAAGGAATATGATTTAGAAAGCGCAGTAAACTCCAGTAAGATAGTAATTTTATGCAAACCATAGACATTTATCTACAAATAAAGTACAATAATGGGAACATTGATCTTGAAGAGTGTCGTCGTGTTACTGTCGTAACCGAACGCGACGCGCTGTTTGAATGCTGAATCAATGGAGAATGACTGAGGAGAGATGAGTTTTCCTTAACTTTAACTTAACGACTTAAATATTAATTTTTACCTCACATTATGCAATCGAATGACTTTAGAAGTCTTGGAATATAGTGCACAAAAACTTTATGGTGCTTTACAATATTTGTATGCCTTTAGTGGGGCTTAACAATAACACAATAGTGTGCATAATATCGGACTTTACTGAGAAGCTGCAGCCGTGGCGGGATGATGTTTGGTGTGGCGGACCACCACGGTAGAATGAATGTAGCGGAAACACCGTTTCGGGTTGTCGATGGCTTGCGGCTGGGGCTTCTGCAGCGCGCAGTTTCACGCGCGGGGAGCAGTGCAGATAGCTCCGGGTCAGCAGCTTGTTTGGAGCAAGGATCACAGCGCATATTTGCACCGTATCGATATATGCGATATGGTCTAATTCCATATCGCATTTAAAAATATATCGATATATTTTTTATATCGATATATCGCCCAGCCCTAGTTAGACCTATAACTTCTGCCACTAAAGATTGCTTTATCAATAATCTTCCTAATCAGTTTCATCATCTCAGCATCCCGGATAGCTTAGAAGAACTTGATATTGCAACAGAAACGTTTAACTCTCTCTTTTCCAGCACTTTAGACGCAGTTGCTCCGTTGCGCTTAAAGAAGATTAAAGAAAATAGTCCAACGCCGTGGTACAGCGAGCACACGGGCCCTTAAGAGAGCAGCCAGAAAAATGGAGCGCAACTGGAAGAAAACTAAACTAGAGGTATTTCGGATTTTGTGGAAAGAGAGCTCGATTGCTTACAGAGAGGCTTTAAAAGCTGCTAGATCTGCTTATTTTTCAAACCTATTAGAAGAAAATAAACATCATCCAAGGTATTTATTTGAAACAGTGGCTAAACTAACGAAAAAGAAAGCTTCAAGCTCAGAAGTGTCCAAGCAACACAGCAGTGATGACTTTATGAACTTCTTCACTTATAAGATTGATAATATCAGGGACAAAATTATAACTATGCAACCGTCTACCACAGTGTCTCATCAGGAAGTTCATTGTAGTCTCCTTGAGGAAAAATTTGATTCACTTGTTGCTATAGGAGAGGAAGAATTCTGCAAACTCGTTTATTCATCTAAATCGACAACTTGTATGTTAGATCCTATACCGACTAAGCTACTGAAAGAGATGTTTCCAGAGGTCATATATCCTCTTCTTAATATCATTAATTCATCTTTGTCTCTAGGATACGTACCAAAAAGCTTTAAACTGGCTATGATAAAACCGCTTGTTAAAAAAACCACAACTAGATCCTACAGAATTAGTCAATTACAGGCCGATCTCGAATCTGCCTTTTCTGTCAAAGATATTAGAAAAAGCAGTATCTTCACAACTATGTTCATTTCTAGAAAGAAATGATATCTGCGAGGATTTTCAGTCCGGATTTAGACCGTACCATAGTACTGAGACTGCTCTCATTAGAGTCACAAATGATTTGCTCTTATCATCTGATCGTGGTTGTATCTCTCTATTAGTGTTACTCGATCTTAGTGCTGCATTTGACACAATTGACCACAACATTCTTTTAAATAGACTAGAAAACTATGTTGGCATTAGTGGAATTGCATTAGCATGGTTTAAATCATACTTAACTGACCGTTATCAGTTTGTAGCAGTAAATGAAGAGATGTCTTATCGATCACAAGTTCAGTATGGCGTACCACAAGGCTCAGTACTAGGACCGCCCATATTTACCCATCTTAAAAATATATCTAAAATACGCCATATGCTCTCATTGGGAAATGCAGAACAATTAGTTCATGCGTTCATGACCTCAAGGCTAGACTATTGTAATGCTCTACTGGGTGGTTGCCCTGCACGCTTAATAAATAAACTACAGCTAGTTCAAAACGCCGCAGCTCGAGTTCTTACCAGAACCAGGAAATATGATCATATTAGCCCGGTTCTGTCAACACTGCATTGGCTCCCTATTAAACATCGTATACATTTTAAAATATTGTTGATTACTTACAAAGCACTAAATGGTTTAGCTCCGCAGTACTTTTCCTATTTAGCACCAAAACTTTGGAACAGTCTTCCTACCATTGTCCGGGAAGTAGACACACTCTGTCAGTTCAAAGCTAGACTAAACACACATCTCTTTGACCTAGCATACACATAACACACTATAGACTTCTATAATTCAATGTTAGGCTGCATAGATTAGGTCAGCCGGAACTGGGAACACTTCCCTTAAATCTTGATGTACTCGCTACATCATAAGAAGAATGGCATCTACGCTAATATTAGTGTCTTTGTTTATCCCGAGGTTTTCCCGCAGCCTGCCGGATCCAGGCCGTGTCCAGATCTGACGAAGGAGATCCGCCTGGACCCGATGACAATGCAGTGCTAAAGTGTCCACTATCCTCTCCCTATGGAGGATCCCTTTCCCACTCTACAGATGAAGCGTTGTGAATTCCGGCTCGCGTACCCCGAAGTGATAAAATAAAACAAAATTCTGTATCAAAATTTATAGGCAAGAAAAGTAGTTTGTTTAGGCTGGGTTGTATGAATTATAAACCTGCGCACATATTTTAAAAAGCACATAACTATAGAATCAATTCTGAATGAGCATGTGAACGCCGTCAGCGTTAATCACAGGTTCGCGTTTAAAGTCTGATCATTTCGACGGAGGTGAATCAATCAAAGTTAACTTTAGCTGGAAGTAACATTATTCAAGAACGGCTATAACGCCAAAACAATCTGTTACCTTAAATTATATGTTTATCTCTGTAAAGCTGCTTTGAAACAATCCATTGTTAAAAGCGCTATATAAATGAAGATGACTTGACTTGTGTTGCTTTCCTTGCTTTCACATTCAGATCAGGAATATGGTACTGTTTTGTACAATTTCATTTCTTGGATTAATGGTATGAAATTAGATCTGAATGTCTCAAAAACTAAAGAGATGATAATTAATTTTAGTAGGAGAACATTGGCACTTCAACCTATTGTCATTAATGGACACATGTGGAGGAAGTAGAGCAATATAAGTACCTGGGAACTGTTTTTGATAATAAGTTAAAGTTTGACACAAATTCGGATGCAATTGTCAAAAAGTCACACCAAAGATTGTTCGTGCTGAGAAAGCTTAACTCTTTTAATGTACAGAGAGTTGTTCTTAAGTCATTTTATATTTCATTTGTTGAAAGTATCCTGTCTTTTTCATTTATTTGTTGGTTTTCATCATTATCTAAAAAGAACAAAAATCGGTTGCAGGGTATTGTTAACATGTGCTCTAAAATTATGGGTGTTCCCTTACGAAGCCTTACATCTTATTATGAACAGCAGGTGCTTAGAATGGCTCATAAAATAATAGGAGATAGTACACACCCGTTGCATTTGGACTTTGAGTGGATGCCCCTGGGACGACGTCTAAGGGCAATTAAATGCTCTACAAATCGCTACAAATTTACTTTCATGCCTGAAGCAGTATGGTTATGTAATAAACCTAGGTGGTTTTTGAAATGTTTTTTAATTTATTTATTTTATTTATTTATGTATCTGAATGTATGTGCTAAGTGTTTTATGTAAGGCACCATGTAGGCTCAAATGAATTGCCCCACGGGGATTAATAAAGCTCTAAACTAAACTAAAATTCGCCTGTAATTAGTAATTTGTTTGCTGTATAGTAAAACCATTATAAAGGGCTGCCAGTGACAGGCTGTTGTACACCTAAACGTTAAGCTTTTGCACATGTTTTTTTTTTCCTGACAGATTTAAACTTGCCTTATTCTAGTAAATGCATTATTGCACACTACTGTTCAAAAGTTTGGGGTCTGTAAGATTTGTAAGTCTCTTCTGCATTTATTTGATCAAAAATACAGTAAAAACTTATTATTACAATTTAACATAGGCTATCTTTTTTTCTATGTGATAGTAAACTATCATTTATTCCTGAGATCAAAGCTGAGTTTTAAGCATCATTACTCCAGTCTTAAGTGTCACATGATCCTTCAGAAATCACTCTAAAATGCTGATTTAATGATTATCAATGTTGAAATCAGTTTAAGACTTTTTGTGGAAACCATGATAGCCTACATTTTATGCAGAATTATTTGATGAACAAAGTTGAGAAAACAGCATTTATATTAAATTGATTTAACAGTGTAAAACCCTTGACTGTCACTTTTGATCAATTTAATGCATCGATCTTTGCTGAAAATTTTTTTAAATTCATTAAAAAATCTTATTGACATCAACATTTTGGAGCATGTGTACACTTGTAGTTTGTTTATTGTGAAATAACTCTGTCATCTAATAAGAATTGTTTAGGGGCTTTGTTTCCCAAGCGCACCGTGAGCCTGTGAGCGAACTCAGCGAAGGATCAGCAGCGAACACTGTTATTGATTGGTTTCGTCTTGTATTCAGATAACTAGGAGAAATAGTTCTATCCCACACAATTATTCGCTAACATTTGCTTAATTTTCCACTTATTTTACGCACTTAATTTCATGCCAAATTAATAAAATTACTGGTAAAAAAAAGAAGAAAAAAAAACATACATTTGGTTTGATTTTTTTTATGTGAGGATCGATCCTTTTCGATACAACATCAGAATCAAAAGCAGGGGAGCGCGGGGCACAACCTAACGCGGGGTTAAATGTAACAAGGACCTTTTACATAGTTAGTCGGGATCAAGCCGGTTGTGTTTCCACTCTTTTTCTCTCGCTGCCAGAAGACGGTCTCCCGCGAATTTGTGGAAAGTTTTGATAATATTTCGTGAAGAGACTGGACACAGAGTGTTTTGACAACATGCAAGTACATTTTTTCATCATGGGTGTGTACGTCACCAAATCTAACTTTATATTACCTTCATCACTGTCTTGTTGGCTAAAACACAGCACCATTTTGAAACATGTCAGCAACTCCTAGCAACTGTTAGCTAGGCTTGATATGTGTTAAACAGCAGGGTTAGTTGCAGCACAGTGTTACAACTAAACTACCAAGTGTACAACGATAATGAACTGAAAACAGGGAGCCACACAACTTTTCAGGTTTGAGTATTTATTTTATTTATATATTTAACTTTGTTGGACTTTCACAAACAATGTCGGAATTTAAAATGTTTAAAATTTTGTTTACTATGCATTGATCACTTGTTTATTTATGAAAAATATGGCCTGTTTTTAATGCAATAAACCCTTTAAATTTTTATTTTAAGCTCATTTGTATTATTATGACTGTTATTATTAGTAATAATAATAATTTGACATGCAGCTGCCAGCACAAATCTAATTCAATTGCAATTACAATATTTGATGATTTTATTTATTTATTGCAAAACTGTGCAGCCCTTTTCTATGTCTCTATCCATGATATTGATCCATAATAGAAGGATGATTGGATGAGGGATGGATGTATGGATATCTATCTATAGAGATGCACAAACAATATCAAACTGTACAGATAAAAAATAGTACTGAATTATGTGTGTTACACACAAGGGTTACAACTAACCCCTGTCTGTTACAATTAACCCTGCATATGTAACATCTGCACTTCTGTCACTCTCAGTGCAACTGTACGAAAATGGTAGGTCCTAGAAAAAAAACCTTTAAGTGTTCATTTGTAGCAGAGATGTGTGCTTGTGTAAAAAAAAGTTGAATCTAACTTAATCATTTTTTTAAATAATTGAGCCAAAACCAAAATGTGTTAGGTTGCTCTCCCCTACTTCAGGATTGATCCGCCCACCCCTATACACAATGGTCATCAGGTATCTGTATACATGTAGATATAACTCATAACTCACAATAATTTGTTTGACTTACCGTTGTCTGTTCTGTAGAGTTTGAGAGGAGTTTTAGAAAGCCATCAAGCCAGTAACCGTTTTCCTTTGTCGTCTTCTCGTCTAAGAAATAAAAAAGTCTGACCGCTTTGGCATAGTTGAGCTTTGAGCTATTCAGCTTTAGCTCTACACCGCCGATACTTGTTCCCAAAAACATTTTATTGTTCACTGGGTATGTTATGTTTAAAGAAACTATTTCAGTAGCATTGTAATTTATAATGTCTAAAATTGCGTTTGATATGCACCTTCCCTTTGTTTTGGCACAGAGGTTTTCAAAAGTGTTTCTGGTCATCATACTTTTCACTTGTCTGTCTAGCTCTATTATGTCATTAAAAGCTGCTTCAGTTAATATGTTTTCTCCGTCCAAGTGTGTGATGATCAAAGAGGCATAAGTGCCTTCAGACGCAAGCCGTAGCTGAGAAAACTCTTCTGATTGTGGGAAATTTTCGACGACAAATGCTCTCTCCAACTTGGCAGGTCCATTGACAGGCGTAAACTGGTCTTCAATATCATTTGCTTCCCTCTCATGAAGAAAGATGAAACCAGCTCCCAGGACAGCAGAAACACATAACGGTAATAAAAGAAACACACATGGATGTCTACCAACAACATGACCAAGCTTTTCAAAGGCCAGAGACAGAGGCCTTTCGATGCAGTCTGTTTTACACTTCGCCATCCTCCATTCACGTTAACAGTCTACAGTGAATCTCTTGCTATTCTGCACAGCCCCAGAAACATCCTACTTCTACAATGACTCAATGTTATCATAATGTACTTATAGGCTGAGCTGAACACTAAAAACTCATTTGTTACTTTTTCACAAAATAAGGTTTCTCATTAACAAACTTCCTTATTGTCTTCATCACTGCCAAGCTATTGGGCCATTTTCAATATTAAGGGACCGTAAACTAGGATGTGGAAAAACAAGTAAATTCTAGTCTTTAAAGAAATAATTGATTACAACACCCCGGGAATTCCCCCGTCCAGGGAAATATTTGACAGAACTCAAAACCTGCATTAGCTAATGCAGATTCACTTCTACAATGAGGGCAAAATATGTGGGTCCAGAATAAAAATAGAAACACTTTATTTTATGATACAAAAATTATTTCAAGAAAAAAACAAGAAAAAAATTCCAATCATCCACATAAGGACACTTAAAGGCATCAAGACAAGAGAACTTACAAAAACAAAACAAATTAAACAAAAAAAAATATCTTACCTGCAGAAACGACAGGCACAACAAGATATTTTCCTTTGAAATCACACTGTCTCACACACCATGATAAGAGAAAAACAATGAACAGAAACTAAAGATTTCACAACCTTTATCCAAGTATTTAAAATTAAGTGGTAATGCTCCCTGGTTCTTTATCTCAAATTGAATATTAGACATTTGTGATGCTTGAATTTTTTTGCTGGGTCGTAATTTTAAATGTAACAAATTGGCAGAGGTGGGTAGATTATCCAAAAACTATACTCAAGTAAAAGTACAAGTATTTAAAGAAATAGTTAAAAAGTTAAAGTAAAGGTAATAATCTGAACAGTTACTTAAGAGTAAAAAGTATCCAATGAAAAAGCTACTCAAGAAGCTAGTTACTAGTTACTTCGGATCATATATAGGCCTATGTATGTATGTTTGTGTGTATATGTACTGTATATAAGATGATATTATTTAGATATTGTTAATTTAAATGACTATTATTATCATAATAAGATGATATCTTTGCAACAAAAACAGAAGAGACAAGCATTATTTCTGCCATCTGTAGCCCGAAAATCATTGCCTGTCCTTTGGTTTGTATAATAGTAACTTATACAACTACATTTGTATTATTAAACAATGTCGAAACAAAGTGAATCTGCAGAGTTTTGTATTCAAAGGCATTTAAAGGCACAGAACAATTGACAGAAGAAAGAGTTCATGACCGCTACTGAACATCTGAACACAAACAACGATTAAATAAACATCGACGAATCTTCTTCAGTCTGTTCAAAAATGTAATCAAATTTATTTTTCTGCAGGCGTGTTTAAACTGGTTAACTGTGTCTAAAGCAGCCAAAGTCAAGTCAAGTCAAATCAATTCACCTTTATTTATATAGCACTTTTTACAATACATATTGTATCAAAGCAGCTTCACTGTGATAACATGAAAATAACACAACAAGGTTTGTTTCTAGAAGAAAATTGCGTCACTTACGGGACGTGTTCCCGGTTCCGGCTGATCTAAACTATGCAGCCTAACATTGAATTATAGAAGTCTATAATGTATTATGTGTATGCTAGGTCAAAGAGATGTGTTTTTAGTCTAGCTTTGAACTGACAGAGTGTGTCTGCTTCCCGGACAATGGTAGGAAGTCTGTTCCAAAGTTTTGGTGCTAAATAGGAAAAGGATCTACCGCCTGCAGTCGATTTAGATATTCTAGGTATTATCAACTGGCCGGAATTTTGCGATCGCAATAGACGTGAAGGACTATAATACGTTAAGAGCTCGCTCAAGTACTGCGGCGCTAAACCATTTAGTGCTTTGTAAGTAATCAGCAATATTTTAAAATGTATACGATGTTTAATAGGCAGCCAATGCAAAGGCATTCGTTTTCAAGATGAGTTCACACGCCACTGCACAATACACACAAACTACCGCGGGATGGCGGGTGTTCATTTCATAAACTGTGAACAATGGCTTATTTAATGTATAAATAAGGGTATATGTCCAAAAATCGTGGCGCTATCGTGGCGTTATAATCTGTTTGGTTGTAAAATGTATTACCTGAATGAAATGAAATCGAATGCATCATCCTTTGGAATCATTCATTCACAGACAACATAGGAAGATGTTCAACTAATAAGTGGTCCACGGCCACTTCATCTAACGCTCTTGATGTTCTTAAATCTTCCTGTTACGAGTCCGAATGTGACAAATCAAATCGATGGTGGGGGCCATTAAACTTATTTTATTTATATTCAGTTACACGGTTGTTACTGAGTATTTTGCAAAACTGCCCATGTGAGTGTGGGATCGACAAAGCTGATATTATTTGATTACCACTGCACTGTGGAATATCAGTAATGCGAATATTTGCTTACAATTTGTTACAAAGATTAAGTCACGCTATCCGGCCCTGCTGTTTACAGCGTTGCAGAATGTTGCGTTGCAGTCTGCAGATCAGCAGTTATTAGGAACACGCCACGTCAACGTAGTCACCAATTTAGGAAATTGTAGGAAACAGCAGAGTAGCCGAGTTAAATACTTACCTGAATGAAGTTTATTCATGTAGAGGGGACATATGAACAGTGGCTGGTGGAAGCGCCTACCTAAACTTGAAAACCGACTTGAAAGCCTTGGAAGTGGAGCTTGAACTTGAAAACCAGTGTGAGAAGATCGCCTCTCATGAATTGCAGAGTTGTTGATTCATGTCGGTGGGATCGGTGATCTGACGAAAAAATGGCACCCGTGCAGACAGCGAGGTTCTTTTTGCTGGGCAAGATGAGGAGGATTTTACAGTTCTTTTCCTGCCGGATTATTTTGGGCCTAGAAGGAGCAGGACTTCTCTTGATAGGGCTTGCTGATCAAACTCTCCGAAGACCGCTCTGCCCATGGCCATGGCCATTGATGTGTTCATTTAAACACATCAATGCAAACACAACTTTGCATTTGTAATCCAGTAACTTTCAAGTACATTGATTAGACCACATTACTGAACATTGAGAATTTTGTTTCGCATTAAAAAATCTTGATCTCAGAATAATTGTCACGGAAGTGAATGAGTGAGTCATTTTTGACACAGTACTGTATGTGCATAAAAGCTTAAACCCCTCTGCCGCTTATGTTCTCCCGGATGCCATTATATTTAGCAGAGGCAATATTTCCTGGTCAACATTTCCTTGTTCCTGATCCTGGTGGAATATTAATCAGCACTAATGTAAAGTGTTATGCTGGGTACACACCAAAAGATAATCGGGTCATATATTTTTGTCATTATTTTTGGAGAATGAAAGACACACACAAACACATGCCTCGCCGTAATTCTACTTTTGATTTCTTAAAGGACAAGTTCTGTATTTTACACTTATAGCCCTGTTTCAAGATTGTTTCTGATAAGATAGAATGGTTAAGATTAAAATTTGGACACATGCTGCTGTACCGAGAAATTTCGGTTTCTGTGGTCGCAAGTCAAATGGAGTTGGACAAAAACTACGATAAAACCTGTTGGAAAGCATCTTTTGCAGCGAATTTTGTGTGAGCATATCAGTGAACACCCCTGACTATGGAGCCAGATCAGACTCATTAATGATTCATGCAAAAAACATGATTCACACATGCATAGACAATTTCACATGCGTGAAACCTAATTCACGTACACACAAAAAAAAATCACGTGCGTGAAAAAAAAATATATTCACAAAAAGCAATTCACATGCGCAAAATATAATTATATATTCATAAAATACATTTCACAAATGCAAAACACAATTCGTAGATATACAACTGTGCACAAAAACCTTTGAATGTTTAAAATGTACGAGTGTGTCCTTGAATTTGAATGTGCAAATCGTCATTCACGTACCTTGGGTGTGTGTGTGTGTGTGTGTGTGTGTGTGTTTTTGAGACTTTCCTGGCAGCGCTTTACTCGTAACACAGAGCAGTCGTACTCTTTAGCCAATCAGATTTAAGCTCATCAATCGACCAATCAGTATCACGTGAGGGCGGGCCTACCTGCATGTTACGTCATCAGCTTTCGACCAGTTCATGGCTGAGCAGAGGTAAGAGCAGTTAATCATTCATTTCTGTGTTAACTGAAGTTAAAGAAGTTGGAGATCAGTTGAAGCAAAAGTTTATTAACTATTAACTGATGTAAGCAAGTGCTGTTGTAATCAGATGTCCCATATCTTGTCAAAAATGAAGAAGGATGATGCTTGTTTTGTTGTATTTTAGCTGCAGATACAGACAGCTCTCACAGCTACAACAATCATGCTAATGATTGCAAAATCTTACATATGATGCTAATGAGTGCAAGGTTACATATGGTAACCCTCGTTCTCTGAGGGAGGGAACGGAGACGTAGGTCATAACTGACCAATAGGAATCTCGCTAGAGAGGCAATCTACTTCGAGTGAAACTAAAACAAGCTACGCGACCTCGTTAGCGCGGGTATAAACGAGCAGCTGCTGGGATTGCACTTCAGTTTCTGCTGAGGAGCCAACCTGACAAGCTGGCCGCCCCGGCGAGTGACAGCAGATGTGGCGACGGGACCTACGTCTCCGTTCCCTCCCTCAGGGAACGAGGGTTACCATATGTAACCGAGACATTCCCTATCAGTCAGTCACTACAACGTAGGTCATGACTGACCAATAGGAATCCCTTACCAAAGCGCCACAGCCGCTGAACCCCATCCAGCGCCCCATGCAAGCCTCTACACCTTCTTGCCTTGAAGGACGATAGGAGAAGGCTTACACAGAGTGTATCTGACACTGTTGTTCCGTAATAACCCACACAGTAAGATATTGGATAACACTGGGAAAGGGTGCCCTTTCTATTTAGGAAGGCGAACGCTGCGGAAGCCAGTTCTTCAAAGAATTTTGTGGAAGTACATATGGACTAACCCGAAGGTTGTACTGCATTTGAAATAATGGGTGACTTAGCCCAAGGGAAAGACACGGGCTTCCGTCTTAGGAGCAGCCGTGGAAAATATACACATATGTGATCCCCGTAGGGTCACACATATGGAACCCAACCCAGATCCGGCTCTCAAGGATTCAGCAGATAAAGGCCTGGCACCGGACGCTCCGCCATGCCCGGGCCGAGGGGTTTTGGCGGACTCGACAGGTTTTTCACTCTGGATCAATAAGGGTGCACAGTAGGGTGCAGCAAGCCGAAAGAGCCGGGCCTCTCGGTGCTTCTACCCGTTTAGGGTGAGAACACGGGAGGAGACCGGCTTTACACGTAGGCTATAATATCTAGCGAACGTGTTAGGTGTCGCCCACCCCACAGCTCTACAGATATCTGTTAGCGAGGAGCTACGTCCCAGCACCCAGGAGGATGCGACGCCTCTCGTGGAGTGTGCATACAACCTGAGCGGGCAGGGCACGCCTTGAGCTTGGTAAGCCAAGGCGATGGCATCCACTATCCAGTGGGCCATCCTCTGCTTGGAGACAACCTTTCCCCTCTGCTGGGCTCCGTAACAGACAAAGAGCTGGTCTGAGGTCCTGACGCTTTGAGTTCTGTCACAGAGCGCGAACGGGATAGAGCAAAGCCAGGGCTGGGTCTGCCTCCTCCAAAGGCAGCGCTTGCAGGTTCACTACCTGTTTTTTGAAGGGAGTGGTAGGAACCTTGGGCACAAAGCCAGGCCATGGTCTTAGTACCACATGGTTGTCACCCGGCCCGAACTCTAGGCACAATTCGTCGACCGAAAATGCGTGCAGGTCTCCAACCCTCTTGACAGAGGCCAGTGCAACCAGTAGCAAAGTCTTCATGGAAAGAAGCTTTAAGTCTACTGACTGCAGAGGCTCAAAGTGAACATCCTGAAGTGCTCAAAGCACCAGGGAAAGGTCCCAAGAGGGTATGGAGGGGGGTCGAGGAGGATTTAATCGTCTCGCCCTCCCTAAGAAACCGTAGCGGGGTCTGTGTGTGCTATGCAGCACTTACCTGGTTCCACGGGGTAGGAGGCGGCTCGGTGGCATTCTCGAACTGCACACTGCTGCTCGCTGGCGACAGAGGTGGTGGATGGGAGTGGTGAGGATTCTGTCCCCCCACTGCCCTCCGGATCCTCTTCGGACCCAGAGATGATAGAAAATGCTCTTTTATTGAAAATTTGGGTACTGCTGGTTTTAAGGCCAGTGGCGGAACACAAAAAAAACTAAACGAAGGATTTTCCACCCGGCCCTCTTCCGGGGGAGGGAGCGATGCGGTCATTGTCTCCTGGAGAGCAGTCCCTTCCATCTCTGGGTCGCCCGTCCTAGGGCCGCTTACCCCTGGGTTTTCCACCCTTCTTGGCGGGGGCCTGGACGGGCGGGGCCCCCTGCCTGCGACTGGCTCCACGGCGCCGTTTAGATGGAGGCTGCTGCTGAGGCGCGGGAGCAGGGGCAGACGCAGTAGGACGCCCCCTTTGCAGGAATGAGAGTCTCGACCTCAGCTCCGAGATGGTCATCTTCCCACAATGGGTACATGAGTCATCCACGAGCGCTGCCTGAGCGAGTTCGAGGCCCAGACACAACAGGCAGCAAAAAGACGCAAACTATCTGTGTATGCTCTTTTAGGAACTGCTCTCACAAGTGCTGAGGCACACAGGGGAACAGCCACCGCGATCACAGACAGGAATGTGCACCCGTCTGGGCACGCTCTCTCTCTCGCTGGTTACCAGCTGTGAAAACAGCTTTTGCGCGCTCTGTGCGGCGCCGTAACACCCGCACACCCGCACTACAAGAAGGCTTGTAGTTTAATTCAGTGCTTCTCAAATAGTGGGGCGCGCCCCCCTGAGGGGACTCGAAGCGATGCCAGGGGGGTCGCATGTGACCTCAGGGAACATGCTTTTTTTGCAACGAAGAAGAACACACAGCACAGAGTAGGAGATATGAAGTGCAGATAACAAACCCGTGAGACACCATGGAAAATTTTTTAACAGGGATGAAAAGAAAGGCGGAGAAGGACGGAGATAATGAGACAAACGTAAGTCTCCCGAAAGCTAAGACGAGGAAATATGACGAAGTGTATGTAGCGCTTGGCTTCACTGTGACTAAGGTGGGAGACAAGGAAAGACCGGTATGTTTACTGTGTCTAAAAATGTTGGCAGCGGACAGCATGAAGCCAAATAAATTAAGGCATCACTTAAAGACATTACACCCCAATCACGCTGATAAGCCGCTTGAGTTTTTTCAGCGAAAACGTGCCGAATATTGTCAACAATCGTCCCGCTTTGTGAATGCTACTTCAGCAAACCAGCGAGCACTGTTAGCGTCATATAAGGTGGCGTACCAAATTGCTCGGTGCAAAAAAACCCACTCCATAGCAGAGGAGCTGATACTGCCTGCAGCATTAGACATGGTCTCTGTCATGCTGGATGACGCAAGTGCTGCAAAAATAAAAATTATCCCTCTGTCCAGTGACACTGTCGCCAGACGTATAAATGACATTGCTAACGATCTTAAAGAACAGCTGGTAGATAATCTCAAAGACAAACATTTTGCCTTACAGTTCGATGAAGCAACTGACAGCAACAAAGACTGTTTATTTATTGCTTATGTGCGTTTTGACATGACAAACTCCCTGTGTGAGGATCTACTTTTTTGTAAATATGTCAGAGACAGAGCCAAAGCTGAAGAGCTATTCAAAATGCTGGACTGCTTCCTGACTGAGAATGGGCTAAAGTGGGAGAACTGCATTGGTGTTTGCAGTGATGGTGCACAGACCATAGCAGGGATGAGAAAAGGACTTCGGGCACTTATCAAGAAGGAATCACCTAATGCTGAGTGGACACACTGTGTTATACACAGAGAAGCACTGGCATCAAGGCACCTTTCCTCTGAATTAAGTGAGGTCATGACTGACATTGTAGGTGTAGTGAATTTTATAAAGACCAGACCACTAAAAACAAGAGTCTTCTCTGCTATCTGTGAGGAGATGGGAGCTGAACATCAAGCTCTGCTGTTTCACAGTGAAGCAAGGTGGCTGTCACGAGGAAAAGTCTTGTCCCGAGTTGTTGAGCTCAGAGAGCAGATAAGAATATTTTTGGAGCAGGAGAACAAGTATGACCTCGCAGAAAAATTTAGTGCTGAGAACTTCCTGGCAAAACTAGCCTACCTGAGTGACATATTTGGAAAGCTAAATGAACTAAATGTACAGCTTCAAGGGAAAGATAAACACCTCCCTCAGGTCACAGACAAGATCAGCTCTTTCACTCGAAAGCTTGCAATGTGGGGCAGGCGACTCGATGAAGGAAATACTGATTCATTCGAGAACCTGCATGAATTTGTTGACACTACTGACTATGATGCCACTTCAGTGATTCCATATATTAAGGAGCATATTTCATCACTGATGGGATTCTTTAAAAAATACTTCCCTGAAAACAGTTCCCAATATGACTGGGTGAGAGATCCTTTCAATGCACCAGCTCCAACTGGTTTCAGCTCTGCAGAGGAGGACCAGTTTATTGATATGACGTCTGACTCCACATTGAGACTGAGGTTCACATCACAGACACTGAGTGAATTCTGGCTGACTGTAGAGAGGCAGTATCCACTCTTAGGGCAGAGGGCCATGGGCATTCTTCTTCCTTTTGCAACATCTTATCTTTGTGAGATTGGCTTCTCTGCTGTTGCTGCACTGAAGACCAAGTACAGGTCCCAGCTAAACATTGAGCAGGAGCTGAGAGTTGCAGTATCATGCCTCAAACCCCGCTTCGAAAAGCTGTGCACTGCAAAACGTGCTCATAGTAGCCATTAATCCTGACTTCCTCATTTTGATAAAAAGAAAAAATCAGCTCAAATTGTTTTATTCATTTTTGTTTTATAGGTCAAAGTGTTTTATATATTTTGCTCCTGAGTTAATGTTGCTGATCAATTTGAATTTATTATTATTTATTGATTATATAAAAAAACATTTAGTATCAAATGGTCAAAATTTTTTTACAGTTTAACCTGTTAAGCTGCAACCACACTTTTGAAAAATCCCCAGAAATGGCATACACAAACTGAAACGGATACAGTTCATGAACCCGTTGTACTAAAAGCACAAGTATGATCTCATTTGAAAGCTAACACCTGGCAGTTTATTGTATGTAGAATTAATTATTGTCATAAAGAAAAAAATAGTTATAAATAGCTTCAAAGTTTTGTAAAGTTATTAGAAATTATTTTTTATGAAACATCTTCATGAAAATAAAATTGAAGTTGGCATTGTAGCAATCTAGAAATGCACTGCAGCTAAAGCCACATGTCTGACCATGTTATATTTAAAATCTGAAGATGGTAAGTCTAAAACTCTGTATTTAGTTCAATGTTTTTCCAGATCATGTCATATGAATTTATTTTGATTAGACTCTAAAATGCAAACTGATGTTTATTGTCATCTTCTAAGCATCTATTCAGTCTTTTGTGGTGCAAACGAGCCCCATTCAGTGTCAGTCTTCCCTGCACACATTCACACCTCTCCAGCCTGGTTATGGCTCTAAATATGCTTTTCTTTTGTCTGCATTATAATCACTAACGCAGGGTTCTCAAGTTTTATCAAAAGCTTGGAGTGAGATCACATGCGGTTAGGGGAGGAGCCTTAATGAAGCCCCGCCCCCACCCATCCCCGCCCCCCAATTTTACCCATTGTTCATAATTAACCAGCATAAATTGAAATTATAACAATTGGTAAATCTGATAAATGACAGAGCAATTCATCACATCAAATATACTCTTTAATGTTATATTTCAAAATTACAAATATATAACAAATTGCTCCAAACAGTTTGAAAAAACAATTCTTTTTGCATTTTTCCCTGACATCTTTGAAAAATACAAATGCAATGGCAATGATTAATGTATGTTTTGACAGGATATAAAATATTACCCAGAGCACTCTGATTTAGCCTTAATGTAACTAGAAACACTATTAATATAGTACATCATTTAAAATAAAATGAAATGCATCTTCATTCCTTCCCATAGCCACTAACATTTCCCTTAGTTTCAGATGACTAGCCAAACTGAGCCCAAGCTTCTGGCCTGGTTGCAAAGTAGTTGTAGAGTTTTTGACTGCATCAATAATAATGTATACGATGGGCTATATTACATGTTCTGGCCTAAAAATGTTAGGCAAGCTTTCTTCCAACTTACCTTCTCC
Source organism: Tiaroga cobitis (assembly GCA_030578255.1). Lineage (NCBI taxonomy): Eukaryota > Metazoa > Chordata > Actinopteri > Cypriniformes > Leuciscidae > Tiaroga > Tiaroga cobitis. The sequence continues at coordinate 32,851,135 of CM060615.1, read as the reverse complement.
ATCACGACGTGTGTTCGCGCGATGTCGCGGTGGCCGAGAATGTTCCGTCAACTTCCGTGTGTTCGCGCATCTATGTTGCCTTGTAACGAATGCAATCTGGCCGAGATACGGACGCGCTGGCGGCAGGAAACTTCACTTTTTGTGCCTGCGCCTCTTAGGCTATACAACGTTATATATAAAGCTTGCAGGACAAATTGGTTGGCATTGCCTTTTCAGCGTGAGAAATACACGGTGTGGCGTGTGAGCGTGTGAACTGGTTGAATTGCGTGTGTCTCACGGCCAATGCGTGAGACTTGAGAACCCTGCACTAACGACTGGCTATTCACGCTGTTTTAATCCCTAATTTCTTTTACCAAAGTTCTCTCTTCACATTTTAAACTGTATCAAATGGCCTTTTTGAAAAAAGAAACATTTCAGTAAGCATTTATATTTAGAAAAAGTCATAAAAATAACAGCTAATGTGCTAGCAGGTGCACAGAGCAAGCTAACATGTTAGCTTAGCACACCATCAAAACACGACAATTTATGAGATTAAAAACGTGTTTGTGCTCCAAACTTACTTTATAGCGCAAGTCGAGTGTTTTAAATAACTTTCTGTGATCTGATTTGGCTTCAGATAAAAAAATCAGACAGAAAATATATTATTTTACAGCATTCTGCACAAATGATAGTCTATATATCGATTAGCATTACATTATAAATATAATCTATTATTATGAAAATACCTGACATGGCTCGAAGAACACAGGTAAATCAAATATCATTGCAATCATGTTTATTGTCTTCAAAACATCTTTATCTGCAGTTACAGCAATCTCTGTTAGCTTTGTAAAGTCAGGGACTTCCTGGAATGTCACATGGTTATGGCTCTTCTTCATGTGTTCCATATATGGACTATTACTGTGCATATAGCTCCGGCGCCCTCAGGCTGCCAGTATGGATTGAAAACACATTACATCAGAGTATCAAGCGCTCATGATTACATCAACGCATTTGGGTATCAATTCAATAAATATTATTCCTGTCTATAGATATCTGATGTAAACCTATGAGAATATAGGCTATCAATATTTCTCCAAATCTGCACATGTTTGAGCTAAAAGCCCTGAGGGACGTTGTTTTGTCAAGCTCTGTCATGACGATCGCACAGGAGTTATTTTCTGAATGGAAGCGGCTGACGCTCATAATTCATATTAAAGGTAACGACTCATTTTTTAATTACATAACTCCTGACACAAATTAAGACATAACTGTCACTATAAGTTTCTCAGAATACAATAGTGGTCAAATACTGAAACTTGAGTCTTATATCTTTTTAATGATGTATAGTTTGTCAAGGTAATAACATTAAATCTGATAGTAACTTTGAACTATTTAAAAAAAACGCTTCAGTGCGCCCGCGCTCTGGTGAAGCTTAACAGGTTTTAAATAAGGATTGAAATTTTTTTTTTTTTCAGGCAAATTGATGCACTTTAAGTCTTCTGTTACAGACTAAAAAACAATGTTAATAAAGTTATTCTTTGTTGTAAGTTGATCTATATTTCTTTTTTTATGTTAATAAGGATACAATGTTATGCAGAGGTGTACTTATAACAATTTTATAGACAAACAATATTATTTACAGTCGTGGCGGAGAGTTGGGGGGCGCGAAATGTTTACTTCTTCCTAGGGGCGGGCGTAACAGAAAATAATTGAGAAGCACTGGTTTAATTTATACAGCATCGAAGTGTTGGCTTCGAAGCAAAAAACTGAAGTGCAATCCCAGCAGCTGCTCGTTTATACCCGCGCTAATGAGGTCGCGCAGCTGATGCAAATGATTGCACGCCAATGTGTATTGGCTTGTTTTAGTTTCACTCGAAGTAGATTGCCTCTCTAGCGAGATTCCTATTGGTCAGTCATGACCTACGTTGTAATGACTGACCGATAGGGAACAATCATCTGTGGTCAATACCCACCCTAGCTCTCTTAGCACTGGCCTCATCGAGATTGTTCTTTAAATGGTGAATAGACCTATTTTAATGAGCACCCAGTGTTTATTTGCCATTTGTGTCATCACATCACCGGACGGGCTTTTTAGGCCCGACGATATTTCTCCACAGTCCTCTTTCTTTTGACATGCTGGTCAGCTCTTCGTGTAGTCGTTCTTTATCTAGGTCTAGATGTTCGTAGTGCCGATAAACGTAATCCCTGTATGATATTCTTGGTCTACCCCGCCAGTTCGATGCGACTTCCGACTTGTAAAGAACATATATCTGCGCTGGTTCATTGTTTCCCATGCGAAGGCAGTGTCTGATGAACTGGTGCTGCCTTCTCCTGATGATGTCACTAATTAGCTGTTGACCTGTCGTGCTGTACAGTTTTTCATTTGTCATGTGAGACTCTGCTTGGTTGATTCCCAGCATGATTCGGTAGCACTTTCTAGCAAAGATGTTTAGTTTCTCTTCAAAGTCTTGAGTGAGCGCCCATGACTCGCATCCGTAAAGAAGCACTGATATGCACGATGCATGGAATAGGCGCATCTTGAACTTTACATGCGGCTTGGGCGATCTCAGAATGGTCTTGAGTTTCGTGAATGCGACCCAAGTGTCATCATCCCGGTATCCTTCTCTTACACTCTACCACCCTCTTCTGGTCACACTCTTTATTACACCCATTTACACACACACATTCCCATTCATTATCTCATCCGCTCTCAGCTGTCTCTCATCACCGCATTACTCTACCTCTTCTCCTCCCCAGCTGTTTCCCACTATCTCTGATTTGACTCTCTATTTCTAGTCTTCTCTTTCCTTTGTTCTTTGTCAGATTATTGCCATATGTTACGTACCTGTGTGTCTGCTGAACCAAGCCTTGTCTCAGTCGTGTCCTGTCTGGTATGTGCCTCAATCTGTCTACCTTATTACCTCGTCTCTGCCTTGTTACATCTTCAGCTAACGTGAGTGGTCGAGGATTGGAGTCCCCGTGCTTTCTACGGTCCCAGCCTGTCTCATCCTTCGGGGATTCCCGTTGCCGGCCCTGTTCGCATACTTCTGTTTATTTACTGAAAGACTTTGTTTTCCTTTGGATGAGATTATCTTCAGTTGGATTTATTCGCCTTGTGGCCACCTGTGTTACTTTACCAGAACTATTAAACATTGTCAAACTGCCTTTTGCTTTTGGGTCCTCTCTCCTACACGTGACACCAAGCTAAAGCTATACTGTTGTTGACATCTTTTTTGGTCGACACTATGTATGATCCCAAATACTTAAACTCGTCCGCGATTGCGATCGGCTTTCCATCAATTGACAGATTGGTCTTTATTTGGGATTTATCGTTTAGTTGGACTTGAACATTTTTTTTCAATGCTTATTTCGAGACCGACGGCAGAGGCATTTTGCTGCATTACTGTTAGCTGTTGTTGTGCTCGGGTTAGATCGTTCTAGAGAAGCGCTATGTCGTCTGCGAATGCAGGGTCGTTGATTTTCGTTCGATTGTTTTCTCTTTTTGGCACAAGATCGTTGTGGCCGTGCGTTTTCCGATCGTGCTGGGGTACCCTTGTGTGTTAGGTAACCGAAATCGCCTGCTGATTGCTTTGAAACATAGTCGATGACAATTATGAATAGGTACGGTGCAAGGACGTCTCCTTGTAGAACTCCTGTTGTGATTGCAAAGGACTTCGAACGCTCTCCTCCACGTATACTTGGCTTGTCGACTTGTCATACAAGATTCTGATTGCGTTTACAATTTCCGATGGAATTCCATAATGACGTAGGATGGCAAACATCATCTCTCGATCAATTGAGTCAAACGCTTTCTTGAAGTCGATAAATGTCGTATACATTGGGATGTCTTGTGCGCACGCTCCATCCATGATCTTACGAAGGATGTGGATCTGTTGAACACATCCCCGGCCTGTTCTGAAACCTGCTTGGTTGTTTTTGAGCAGTTTGTCGACTGGGCCTCTTGTGCGATTGAGAATTACTCTGTTGTAAACTTTAGCTGCTAAGGACATTGATTCCTCGATAGTTCGTCATGAGCTGTGGGTTACCTTTCTTCGGTATTGGCTTTATCAAGCTTGATGTCCATTGTGTCGGTGCTGTGTGATGTTCGTAGACCAACTGACAGATGTTATGAAGTTGATTTACCACAAATTCACCTCCGTCTTTTAATACTTCAGCTGTCATGGCATAATCTGGGCCGGGTGTTTTGTTACGGTTAAGTGTAGTGATGGCGTCGTCAACTTCTGCTCTTGTTATTTTACCCAATTTTATACCTGGAGCATCCGCTGTTGGAAGTGGGCGGTTGTTCGGGTTAATTTTGGAACTCTTGTTGTTCAGGAGTGTTGAGAAGTAGTTGGCCCATTCTTTTAAAAGATCTTCGTTTGAGCTTGGGATGTCGCCATTGAGCATTCTGACTTTGCTAGAGGAAGCAACTTTGGGCTTTTCACTGATGTCATAGATAAGCTTCCAAACTTTGCGATGTTCATGTTTGCTGATGTTGGGGAATTTCATTTGTCTCATACATGTCTCATGCATGGGTCTGAATATAAAATGCTGTAATGCTAGAGAAAACCAGGTCTGAATCTGTGATGTCTATACTAGAGAAAACTAGGCCTGAATACATGGGGAGATGTTAAAAAGGCGCATGTGCTGAGGTTTTGCCACCAATAAGAAAAAGGCATCAATGCGGTTACACTTTCTGTCAGAATGATGGATGATGACCTTTGATCTAGTCCCGCCCCTTGCGGTTAAACTTTCTGTCAAAATGATGGTGACAGTAAGTTTAATTGTTTGAAGTTAATTCGATAAGAAAAAGGGGAGTATGACAGTTAGTTTAATCGTTTGAAGCTAGTTCGATAAGAAAAAGGGGAGTATGACAGATAGTTTGAGATGTATTGGCTTTGATGGTGACAGTTAGTTTAATCGTTTGAGGTTAGTTCCCTTTCGAAGGGAACTCAACAATACGTCATTGACGTTATGGGGAACGCCTCAGGCGTGACAGGTGTCTGAAATCACTATCAAATCACGTCAATCACATTGACCGGCGACAGCCCGTGAATCATTAACGTGAATGATTAACGTGCGACCTGGAAGTATATAGGGGCGCCTTGCAAACATGACAAATCATCTCATCGTCTTCAGGGACTGTTTTGTCTGTTACTGCTTTGAAAATCAGGTTATTATGAAATGCTTTCAGGAGTGTGCAGACCCGTGCTGAGGCCCGGTGACACACACGTACTGTGCATTTTTCTGTCTGGGAAGGAAGCGCGCACAGGCAGTTCTCGAGGGAACTGCCTGTACAATTGTGATCGCTCCGCTCTCGCAGATGAAGCGCGCCGATCGCCTTGAGAGGGGTGTAATCCTCTCAGACGATGCGGCGGCTGACGAGGGTAAGCTGCAATTGGATGAAGTTTTTCAAAATAAAAAGGGGAAAACTTAGTCCGGCAGCGAGCGCTCTCCCGGACAAACAGGAGATGGCTGATGAGGGTGGTAATAATAGGATATTTCCTGTATCTTCTCAGCCACCCTGCCCCGTGTATGCTGAGCTGGTTGGTTTTATGATACGCGCCGCGGGCAGGCTGCGGCTGCCGTGGCTGCTCGTTGGGGGAGAAATCGCTCGCGATAGAGCGGTTTTTCCCCGGTCATGGAACCACCAGCTCAGGTGAGCCTTTTATTTCTTCCTGATCTCATACTGAGATCGAGAGGACATCGGGAAGAAAGAGAAAGGTTTTCTCCTCGATTCGCTGGTTTCGCCCTCTGAGTTTTTCGGCACCTCCGTGTTGACGGTGGTTGGAAAGTTCAGAGAGGCGAAGGCGCGCTCAGCTGTACCCAGCTCTTCAAAAGAACGACTCCCCAGGCGCTTCCTACATCTGAGGCTGGGCTCATGGTTAGAACAATGTTCTGATGGCCCGCCTCGGCTTGGTTAGTGAGAGTGCCCCTTTCAGGTATGTAAAGGTGGTAGACCCCATGTTCTTGAAGAACTGTCTGGTGAGTCTTCACTTTGCACGCCGCAGGTGAGCTGCTGTCTTTCAAAGAGTATTTTTTGTGATTAAAAAAATATTATGTTCTCTTTACAGACCTCGTTCCCTGTATAGAGTTATGGGGCCATGTCAAGGTAAAAAGGTAAGAGAACTTTTTTGGATTATCAGAGCCCTGAAGTTCCCCGTTAGGTGGCCAGAACGATAACTATGTTAGCCTTCGGGCTATTAGCCACCTCAGGGTAAAGTAGTTGGTCTCTCTCTGATAGAATGTTTTACTTAGAGTGTTGACTGACGCTAGAGCTTCAGATAGATCTTATGTCCGGCCCATGGGACCGTTTTGACTTTTCTGAGTATTTCGCCCCTTGAGCTCTGTTGAGTTTTCATTAGGTTGAGCGTTTCTGCAGCCCTTTATATGGAATAATACAGACTATATTCTTTAGTAGGCTGTGGCTCCTCCGAGCCCTCAGATAGATCTATGCTTGCAGGCTGGCCCTCACCAGGGCCGCCTCTGTAGCTGGCCTAGGCTGTGCCAGGGATATTAGAGGCGTTCTGCTAAAATTAGCATTTCTTCCTCTGACTCTTCACTTTGTGAATGTATCTTTCTGCATCCCTGTATAACAGCCTCCTCCCATGGGAGTCATTAGGCCATGGCCCGCCCCCTTCTCTGCATTCTGGGGCGACTAAGAGTAATGCAGCTTGGTGCAGAGGTTGGTTTATAAGGACGTGGTAGGCCTCAATCAGGCCTCCGTGATATTTCTGTCTTTGAGCAGGGTTAGGTCGTCTTTCGCTTCACTAGAAGACGGGGGTTTGTCTGCCCGACCCTGCCGTGCAGAACTGGCATACGGATTAGGCCGCCAGTATAGGGTTTACTTACCTCGCTGAGCTACTGCTCGAGTGCTGGGTTGTAGGTGGTGGCTTCTCGGAAGTCCCCACTCCCCTAAGTTGGGCACAGATACATTTCTGTCACCCCTAGAGCCGCTGGCAGGCCCGCACCCTGGTAACCTCAGGGTGAAGTGTGAGTATTCCCCTGTGATACAGGGTAGGTCTGAGCACTTCACTCCCAGTTCTGTATTTTCCTACCTCGCACCGCTATGGCTCGGGTCGAGTACGAAGTAAGCCTTCACTTCTTCCTTTGTCGAAGTTCGCTCCCCTGAAGCCAGAGCATTGCCCTGAGCTGACGCCCATGCATAGATGGTAGGCCCTTGACTTCTGGGGCCTCCGTTTAGGCAGAGTGGCGTATGTTGTACTCCCCTTGTTTTAAGGGTGCTAGCTCTCTTGCTGAGTACACAGCCGTGGGCAATGTGATTAGGCACCAGGATGCTGTAGGCGCTGTGTAAACAGCTTATCTGCCAACGAAGGCTGTGCCATCAGGTAGTAGGCCTCAGCAGGCCTCCTTGTATGGGCAGCCCCCAATAGGGCGCTGTAGGCCACTTCTCGAGAGAAATGGTTGGCCTTGGTGGTTCGGGCAGTTGACTCACTGGTGGGTAGTAGGCCTTAAACAGGCCTCCTCGGAGGTGAGTCCCAACATTGTGGGACATACTTTATAGCCGCTACAGGTAGCTAGCTATACTAGGCCTCCTGTGGGTGGGCCCAATAGTTACATTGGTGCGGTATGGTTCCCAACAGTGTTCCTTTGTAGCAGAATTGACTTGCTATCAGCTAGTAGGCCCAACCAGGCCTCCCTGATAGGCGAGTCCCCAGCCGGCTGGCCTTAGCAGGCCGCCTTGGAACTGTCACCCACCTACATTGGCTGTCAGGTAGTAGGCCTCACCAGGCCTCCCTGGAGACGAGCCCAAGGACTGACAACCGAACAGCTGTGATTATCAGGTAGCAGGCCTCACCAGGCCTCCCTGAAGGTGAGCTCCCCACATACTGTGGTTGTAAGGTAGCAGGCCTCACCAGGCCTCCCTGAAGGTGAGCTCCCCACATACTGTGGTTGTAAGGTAGCAGGCCTCACCAGGCCTCCCTGAAGGTGAGCTCCACACATACTGTGGTCGTAAGGTAGCAGGCCTCACCAGGCCTCCCTGAAGGTGAGCTCCCACATACTGTGGTTGTAGGGTAGCAGGCCTCACCGGGCCTCCCTGAAGGTGAGTTCCCACATACTGTGGTTATCAGGTAGTAGGCCTCACGGGCCTCCCTGAAGGTGGAGCACCCCACATACTGTGGTTTTCAGGTAGTAGGCCTCACGGGCCTCCCTGAAGGTGGAGCACCCCACATACTGTGGTTATCAGGTAGTAGGTCTCACGGGCCTCCCTGAAGGCGAATTCCCACTTACGTTGGCTATCAGGTAGTAGGCCTCTCCGGGCCTCCCTGTAACATTTACCTAATGGTGCTGGGTTTATGAAGCTAGTGGCCTCTTGCTATCAGTTTCAGCTAGCCTTAATAGGCAGCTGCTGAAGGCGAGCTTGCGCCCTGGCTCGCTAAAGTGTTTATTCTCTGCTATTGGTTCCCTCCCGGAACTTTTTCCTGCCTACAGCCTGGTTTGCCTACCAGGCAGACCTTGTGCTCCCCTCACTGAGGGTCTCTAGGAGCATGCGGCTTCCTGAGTCTGGTCAGACGGTAGTAGGCCTCTCGGGAGGCCTCCCAGTTAGATCAGCCCTTAGGCCTTCACAGGCCTCCTCAGTGTTTGAAACACAGACACTGGGTTGATCCGTGGATCGAGTAGAGAAACTCCCCTCGCTAGCAAGGGTCATAAAGCACTATGCTGAGTCATACTCTCCGGGATATCCCGTCTCTGAGATCCGGGCCGAGTGGTTCACTGCCAGCTTCGCAGTCCCTCGGGTTGGATGCCTTACTTAAGGCTTTTGTCCAGAGGCTCTGTCTTCAGACAGACAGGATTTGGCCAGACTAAGTGTCTACGTTCTGATGCCAGGTCAGGCCGTCCTGGTGGCACTTCCGGGTGAGTACGTTCCCCTGAATAGTGACTGGCTGGGGTTCCTTCGGGTTCCCTAGCCACATTCCCTAGAAGGGACCCCCTTCTAATTGAAGTGGTGGTCCTAGGCCTTTGAGCAGGCCCAGGTAGGCCTTTCATTTAACTATGTTAATGCAGGGTTTTCCTGTGAGGCTTTTTGCTTAGGCTATGACCGTAGGGGATGCTGTCACTGACAGCCCAGTGTGACCTGAGGGTGAGTGGTTCTAGCATTTCATTTGAATTTGCTGGTTCGGACAGTTGTCACTGCCCTTGGGCATGCACTCCCCTCAGCATGGCGGCGTGGGTATTTCATTCCCCATAACGTCGATGACGTATTGTTGAGTTCCCTTCGAAAGGGAACGTCTCAGGTTACGACTGTAACCTTTGTTCCCTGAGAACAGGGAACGAGACAAGACGTCTCCCTGCCATGCCTCGGGGCTTGCCTACCGTACAGTCCCTTCAGACGATAAGGTGATTTGTCATGTTTGCAAGGCGCCCCTATATACTTCCAGGTCGCACGTTAATCATTCACGTTAATGATTCACGGGCTGTCGCCGGTCAATGTGATTGACGTGATTTGATAGTGATTTCAGACACCTGTCACGCCTGAGGCGTTCCCCATAACGTCGATGACATATTGTCTCGTTCCCTGTTCTCAGGGAACAAAGGTTACAGTCGTAACCTGAGACGTTTGATCAAGACAAAGGGGAGTATGACAGTTAGTTTGATCGTTTTAAGTTAGTTTGGCAACAGACCAAGGAGGAGTAAGTATAGATAACTGTAAAAGTAAGTACAGTTAAGTAAAAGATAACCGTATGAGCGTTAATTGGACACCTGATAAGAAAAAGGTATAAGACCTGAGCGCTGGCCCTTGTGGGGTCGGATGACTAGCTACCATCTCACTTTGTTGAACTGCTCAATAAAGTTATTCTTCCGAGACCTGAAACCTCGACTCTGAAAGATTTCTTCTGAGACCTGAACCAGACTTTGAAGATTTGAACCAAAGACCGAGAATTTGCCACAACATAATTGGCGGTGCCAGCCAGGAGCGGGAAGGGGTCAAGCAGCCGTGGTGAAGGCCCTGGTGGAGATCTCACAAAACAAAAATAGCCGTAAAGAGGTAAGCAGCTTTTGCTTATTATTTTGTTTTGTGAGGTCACTGCTGGTAAGCAGTCACCCTGGTTAGAAAATTGTTTTTAAATACTAGACTCCACCGTAAAAAGAACCTAAAAAGACTACAATTAATTGAGAAGAGGGCAGAGGAGAGTCGAGCTTTCAGGTCCTGGAGAAGCGCGTGTGTGGGTTGTGTGTGTGAGTGCTGTAACGTGAGAAGCACGTGTGCGTGTGGATGTGAGTGTTGCAACGTGAAAAGCGCATGTGTGTGTGTGAGCGCTGTAGCGTGTGTAACTATTCCAGCACAAGAAAACGCGTTTGGCGTAAAGAAGTACGCTTTTAATGCAAAGAAGTGCTGCATTTTTATATGTTTGTTTGTCTTAAAGCGTGAGAAGCACGCTGTAAATGTAAGAAGTGCATTTACATTATATGTTTGTTTGTCATAAAGCATGAGAAGCACGCTGTAAATGTAAGAAGTGCATTTACATTATATGTTTGTTTGTCTTAAAGCGTGAGAAGCACGCTGTAAATGTAAGAAGTGCATTTACATTATATGTTTGTTTGTCTTAAAGCGTGAGAAGCACGCTGTAAATGTAAGAAGTGCATTTACATTATATGTTTGTTTGTCTCAAAGCGTGAGAAGCACGCTGTAAATGTAAGAAGTGCATTTACATTATATGTTTGTTTGTCATAAAGCATGAGAAGCACGCTGTAAATGTAAGAAGTGCATTTACATTATATGTTTGTTTGTCTTAAAGCGTGAGAAGCACGCTGTAAATGTAAGAAGTGCATTTACATTATATGTTTGTTTGTCTTAAAGCGTGAGAAGCACGCTGTAAATGTAAGAAGTGCATTTACATTATATGTTTGTTTGTCATAAAGCATGAGAAGCATGCTGTAAATGTAAGAAGTGCATTTACATTATATGTTTGTTTGTCTCAAAGCGTGAGAAGCACGCTGTAAATGTAAGAAGTGCATTTACATTAAACGTAAGAAGTGCGTTTAAGCGCAGACGTGCGCCAAAAGTGCAAGAAGTGCACTCGGGGGCTGTTAGTCTATTATTTGTTTGTTTGTTCTAGATGTTTTGTTTGTCTTAAATGTAGAAAGTGCACTGAGTGTTTAGTTATTTTTACTAAGACTGAGCGGTGAGGAGGGCAGTGTAGAGAGAGGTTAATTAAAATCTATTAATAATCCTTTTATTAAGTTAATGCACCTCTTGCATATATATATATATATTTGAGGAAACAGAATAAAATAACTGAGATAGAACAAACTGATTAAAAGTACAAGAATAATATGCTTCAGGAGAAGACACAGAGAAGAGGTGCCTTTTAGATATACTGCAGATCAAGTCCGGGCGTACAGCCAATCTGGGCGTTCAGCCAATCCGGGCGTACAGCCAATCTGGGCGTACAGCCAATCAGCAAATCATTTGTCAAAATTCTTGGCTTACCGTCAAAAAGCACTTAAATAGTCAATAAATTGACCCTATGTTGAGCTGCAAGTGACCGTTTAAGTTAGTAAAACTAAGACAAGGATTTGAAAAGACAAAAATAAGGACAATAACATTACGATAATAATATAAAAATTATGGAGAAACAAAGCTTTGAGAATTAAATGGATGATGATGCCCGAAAGCTTGGTGGTTAAATTGGCTTAAATTTAAGTGTGCGGACAATTTATTTTTAATTGAATGGATGATAAAAATCGAATTAGTGAACAAAGAGTACAAAGATCTAAATATCAGAGAACTAGAAATATTCCAAGAAATTGGTTGTGTCGACTGTTTGGCCACTTGCCAGGCTGTAAGCGCTGTGATCCAGATAGAGAAACGCAGTGTTTGTTGGATAAGAACTGAGTAAAGAAGCATTGTTTTTGCATTTGGTATAAGATATCAAATAGTGAGTGAATGTATGTGTATGTGTGTGAATGAAATCCCGGGTGTGTGAATGAATATACTAACAAACTAAGTGTATTTGAGTTGAGATAAAGAAATAAGGAGGGAGAGAAGTGACAGAGAAGCAGAGCTTTAGAGAAGGAGAGCCTTTTTATTCTTTGACATCTTAAAAAAAAAAAAGAAAAAAAAAAGATATGCGGACCAGAGTGAGAGATCATTATGAGGCAGAGGAGAAGAGAATACAGAGAGAAAGAAAGGACGAAGATGATTTTAAACAGGCATTAAAGCTAACCAAAGGCATTAAAGGGTAACTAAACCCCTGGTCAGAGCCTGACTCCACCCACTGGCAATATTTGAAAAATGCTGGAAAAGTGGGCAGAGCCCAGCGGAGATAGAGGGGACGAACCGAGGGTGGGGGGGAGTGGGGGCGTGCACCTGAGACCCGCAGTGACAGCTGCTGTCAGACTCGCTAAAATGGAGTGACGCAAGTAGCTTTGCAACAGAGCGGTCATTTGAATTCGAGAACTTTTCTCCCTCACCTTCACCTGAAGTGGAGGAGGGTGAATTGTCTGTGGACACAGGGCCAGAGCCATATCAAGTCGAGCCGCTGGCTCAAACTTAACTCCCGCATCGCGATCGGCATCCGATTATTCTTATATTCAGTCATTTTGAGGTAATTTTTTCCAGGATTATTATTACTATTACGTGCAGTATATTTTGCTGCTATGTGAAAAAATATCCAGCAAATCGCGCCGGCGCGTTTGTCGACACCAAAGGATTAACTTTAGCCTAATAGGAAGGAACGTAAATTGTGATTAAAAATATATGCTCACTCACATCATGATGCCGCTGCGGTGGTGGAGTGCATGCAGGAAGAGCAGCGTTTGGCGTGTGGAGAAGCCCATTTCCACCTCCATTGCATTGGAGAAGCAATCCCTTGTAAAATGCAGGTTGCACACTCGAGCGATAGGCGAGAATTAACTACCTAGGCTACACGAAATAATCTAAATAACTATATAAATGCGATGCTAACTAGATGCTAATATCTATCCTTCTGATCATTTTTAATACTCGTAATTCCAACTCCTGACTCGCTACAGTAGTTTAGACGGAACCAGATGCTTTTATACCAGGGGTGCCAAGGGCGTGGTGAGCTCGCACCAAGGGCGTGACAGAGTAGCGTCAGAGAGTACCCTACGTCAGAGAGTACCCCTACTGCAGGAGCTTTCCGTTTCACCTGAAGAGGGCAGCACTCAGACGTTTTTACACCATATATTTAAAAATTAAAACACTTTATACCCAAATGTCAAACACTGTACTCGAATCAATGAACAGCATTTATGAAGCTCCATTCTTACAGATAATTAACAAAAAAAAGTTGTTTTAGTGTTTAGTTACCCTTTAAGAATCACTTCTGGCTAGCAAGTGAGTTTATAGATAATGAAGGGCAGAGACAGGAGTTAACAGACCAAGGGAAAAGTGAGCTCTTTAAAAAATTTACAAAGATTACAAACTTGGATCAGCTTCAGGAAAAATGGCCCTTAGTGGATTGGCGTAATGTGATTAAAAAACAGATAACTCTTGAAACCCTGAGACCACACCTGAACAAATTTAATCTTCCAAAAAACACCCTTTTGGACTCACAGTTCACTGCATTTGAAATAAAGATTGGCCCAGTATTAATTCCGCATCTGAAAAGAAAGGCACGAAAGCGTTGGGCTGGGTTATCAGGAGGGGTAACTATTCTGAAAAATTAAATAAGGCTAGTGAAGTGGGAAAGTGACATAATCTTTGAGGTTGGAGGGGCAAGAGATATTAGACCAGTGTTAGTGGACAATTGGACACTGGCAAGATTGATGGTAAAGGTGGTTTCGAGAAATATTCCAAGCAGAATTAGTCATCTGTGGTTATAAATACGACGAAACAGAGAAGAGACAGAAGAAGTGCCGGTGACAGCTGAGGATGTTGCAGCTTTGGACTAATAGGAAGGGCAAGAGAGGGAATAGAGGGAGGAGGCTCCTAAACGAAAGAGAAAGAAACATTTTAATTGATTTATTTGAACCCCTAACATTAGATACCTGCACCAAAGAGGAACTTAACATATTAATAACCATGTGGGAGGGAATGAGGTGAAATTGACTCCATCTCTTACTTATCTGTATAGGGCGGGAGATATAACTGCACGAGGCCAGTGGTTTGACTAAAACATAGCCTTTTGAATTAATATACCTGGGGGAGAACATAATTTGGCAGCGCAGTACATAGAACAAGCTAGAAGAAGTGACGCGAAGCCATTGTCTAAGGTACCAATACGAACCATTTTGAAATATTTTAAGAAAATCCACAAATACCTGAGTTGTTCAGAAAACTAAGTGATTGCGCCTTACCTAATTAAGTGGGGTACAAATAAATAGGTGCTGAAACGATGGCTTCGGTGTCACTTCAAGAAGAGTCCCCTGTAGAACAACTGGCATCGCAGTATCCAATATGTGGAGACACCATTAAGAATTTATCAAAAAAGTGGGAAAAAAGGACCAAAAAGTTAAACACCAAATGGCCAGCAGAGGGAACATTTGATTTGGCTATGTGTAGGGAAATGGGAGCTCTGATAAAAAAAATCACAAAGCCCAAGATAAAAGCAAGAAAAGAGAGGAAAAACGGGAAAAGGAACAAGAGGTGTTGAATTTATTTAGAGATGTAGGAGTCCAATTATTTAAGGGAATTAGGGACAAAATAGGGAAGAAGGGTAATATGATAGAAACCCCACCCCCTTATGCACCACCCTATTACTTGACTGGTAAACAGCTCCCACTAGTGACTGGAACAGTAGCTATAAAAGGCAAAGTGAATTTTGAAAATGAGAAGGAAGAAGAAATAAAGGTGAAACAGGACTGTAGAGGAGCAGAGGCTGCAGACAATAGTGACCCTCTAATTTTATCAAGATGGGGTGCTGTGAGCCGTAAGGGGAGTCAGGGAAGTGACTTAGACCTCAAACACCTGATTGACGCTCACGGAAGCCCTACATTGTCTAACCCGTATTTCCATGCAAGTCAAGCTTTGCAGGAACTCGGAGGAAAGATGGGGAAGAAGGTGGAGGTCGACAGACAACGAGCCAGACTTGACCGAGAAGAAATAGAACGAGATATACGGATAACTAAAGAACAGATCGACCAAGAAGCTGAAGCCATGCGAAGACTCCTAAGAGACTCCATGGAAAGGGACCAACAGAGACTTCGGGAACATCAAAGATGAAGATCTCATTCAGCCAGCCCTCACAGAGAATACAAGAATGTGTCTGGAACCCTCCTGTTGGAAGAAAAGTAACCTGCAGTGAGCCATACTGAAGGAGAGGAGACAATTAGAGAGAGATACCAACACGCAAACTGAGTCCATGTAAAGATGAAGAGGAACAACTGGAAGAAGATCCCTTACAATGCCCCATCCTGATCAAAGGACATCAAGGACAGTACGTGCCATGGGCAGGACAAGATCTGGAGGGACTGATAGCCCGCCTCCCTGACCTACATGAAGGAGCTGGCAAATGGATCAGACTGCTGGAAGAAGAGACAATGGGAAAGATACTAGCCATCGGAGATGTCAAGGCCCTGCTGGCAAAGAGCGTTGGAGGTTTAAAGACTAATGAAATCCTTAAAGCCTCCGGACTTGGAGCTGCATTCGATTCAACAAGGATGGATGCCACATCGTTGGACAAGTATAGAGCTGTAATATGGCGGGCTCTTCGAGAGCATGATCAAACTCAGATGGATCCGAAGATGCTAAAAAGGGAACCAATAGGAGATGAAGAAAATCCAGTCACCTATGTTCAAAGACAGTCAAGAAAATGGAAGCAAGAGCTGGAGAGAGACCCTGAGTGAGATTCCAGTAATAACAGCACTGTTCAGATCCGCCATAATTGATGCTATGACTCCCTCTGTAAAAGCCAAGCTGGAAGATGTGGTCGGGTTGGGCTCAAAGACATCAAAGGAGTTCAGCGACCATGTGGCTCACGCAGTGGAACAATACAGGAAGAATGAACTAAAACTGAAGAATCAAGAAAGAGAGCTTCAAAGAAAATTGACCCAGCTACAACTGGATGAACTGATTAACAAGAAAAAGAAAGTTCAAGCTGCCATGAAAGAGACTGAAGATCAGTCTGCAGTGATGGCTGCTGTAAACATACCAAGTCAAGCACCACAACTCATACAGCAAGCTCCAGTCAACATGGGTCAGAATGTGCCAGTCAATGCGGGAAACCAACAACAACCAAATACACCCATTGTGATCTACCTTCCTGAATACCAAGACAACAGAAACTGAACACTGCCGGGAAGAGGAAGAGGAAGACAATACAACAACCAGCAGAGAAACCTAGACCAACAAGCCATGTGCTGGGGATGCAACCAGCCTGGACACATCAAGAGATTCTGTCCAGTCAACCCATGGCCTCAAGGGTAATCGCAAGGTCAGAGGAATCCACCATGGCAACAGAGACCTCAGAATCAACCGCACCAAGTATCAGGACCTGTCAACCCATGGCGTGGTCCCGACCAAGGATACTAGGGATGCCCAGAAAATCCTACGGGGAGGGGTCAGCTGCCAATGCTGTCATCCAATGCTGACCAAGAACCTATGCTGCAGGTTAAAATAGAGGACAAGATAATACCCATTATGCTTGACACAGGGGCTACGTTTACATGCTTGAGCCCAGATTATGCCTCTCACCTCCCCAGGTCTGTAAAATACGTCAAGACAGTAGGATTTTCGGGACTGACGCAATTAATCCCAATGACAGCCCCTGTCAGCATAAAAGTCAAAGACTCTGAAATAAAAATTCCTATCCTAGTGTCTGATCAAACACCAGTCAATTTGTTGGGAAGGGATGCGATATGAAAACTAAACTTACAGATATGGTGCTCTCCTGAAGGGATATACATAGAAAATGCAGGTATAAAACAGATGACAGTTATGGGTAGAGCTGAGCAACAAGAACCACAGACAAACATATTCTGGATAGGGAATATAGATTGGGGAGTAGGGGATACACTTGAAAAATGGGGAAGATATATAAAAGAGCAACTTCAGAAACCAGTTCCCCCAGAAACCGAATTCCATTGTACCATGAGATATGATCCCCTTAGAGATCCAATAATGGAAAAAGAGTGGTTAGGAGGAACTAAAGGACAGACTGTGTGTCTGACTTCAAATTATATAATTGTAGGACCAGAGGGAGCAGCGTTACAAATTGAACACTGTGAATTCACTAATACTTGGTTTAGAGTAGATGATTCAGTCCCACATGTTACATTATTTATAAATGAGGGGAGTCAAGCACAAGATCTAGGCCCAATGATGTTAAAGGCAGAAGGAAAGCTTTGGGAAGCCACTGACAACTCTTTCATTTTTCAAACAAAAGATATGACACATCTCAAAATATTCTGCACAACTAAAATGGTAGGGACTCCAAAATTGATTGTTGAGACAGTGGAGAAAAGTAAATTGAAGTCTAGAATGGACGAACTTATCTAAGAGATGGAAAAACAAGTGCCTGTACAGTTATGGTCAAAACATGACACAGATGTAGGCCTAGTTAGATCAGCAAACCCCATTAGAATTGCAACTAAACCAGGAGTTCAATTACCAAGAAAGCAACAATACTCATTAAAACGTGAAGCAGTGGAAGGGATAAAGGCAACAATTGATGGATTGGTTGAGGCAGGAGTACTGATTGAGATGACTAGTTATTGCAATACCCCAATTTTACCAGTTGAAAAAGCCAACAAGTCAAAGTGGAGATTAGTGCATGACCTAAGAGCAGTTAATTAAGTAGTTGAAGATTGGCCAGTAGAGGTTCCAAATCCGCATACGCTATTGACAAATGTTCCACCTGCTGCTAATTATTTCACTGTGATTGATCTCTGTTCTGCATTTTTCAGCGTTCCATTAGCAGAAGAAAGCAGACACCTTTTTTCCTTCACTTACCAAGGTAAACAATATAAATACACTAGAATGCCACAAGGATTTAAACACTCACCTCACGTGTTCAACCAAGTTTTGAAATTAGATCTTGCTTATTGGCTAAAAACAAAGCAGCCAACATTTATACTGACTCTGCAAATGCCCATGGCGTATGTCATTTATTCGGTACAGTGTGGAAGCAAAGAGGATTTTAAAAGTGTGATGGAACCCCAATCCAACATGGAGACCAAATTACTAAATTGATTAAAGCTATGATGTTTCCTAAAAACTGACAATAATTAAATGGCAGGCCCATAAGAAAGGTAATGACTTTGTCATCAAAGGCAATAATGTGGCTGATATGCATGCAAAACAAGCCTCTGGATGCCAATTAGCGGTAATGGCACCCTAAGTCCTGATTCAGCCTCTCCCCACCATAGAAAGTATTGCCCAAATGCAGTCCAGAGCAACACCATCTGAAATATACTTATGGCAGCAAAGGGGGGTGACAAGAGATGCAAACAATATATGAAGATCACATGAAGGCCACATGATAGCCCCCACCCCATTGCTTAAACATTTTAATTCCGGATTCCCACAGTTTTGATTACTGTGGAAGGGGGGAAAAGATAAGGAAGATAAAAAGGCAAGGATTTTGGTCCCCATACTTACAAACAAGGGTAGATGAATTTTTAAATGAATGTGAAATCTGTGCAAAAATAATGTCAGAAAAGGAACGGCAACCCCAATAGGCTCTATTCCAGTTCCAGAAGGATCTTTTAAGCATCTAATGATGGATTATGTAGACATGACCGAATTAGTAAGAGGAAAAAGATACATGTTGGTTATTATAGACAGGTTACAGCCAAGATGGATACCATATGAGTTTAAAGCTAGAGACGAGGCAGCAGCAGGACTTGAATCAATATTTGTATGGATAACGCCAAAAAAGAATATGGAATGGATTAATTACATATATTACAATCAGCAGAGATTCATCAACTACACAGATCAAGCACTTGATGCCTTAGGTCACCAACTAAAATACACTAGCAGAATGACATGGTAAAACAGAGAAGCCCTGAATTGGCTATTGGCAGAAAAAGGAAGAGTATGTGTAATGTTTGGATCTGATTGTTGTTCCTTCATCCCAAATAACACAGCCCCAGATGGATCATTTACTAGGGCCATGAAGAAGATAAAAGAATTAAGACAGGAAGTTGTTACCAATGCGGGGAGAGACAGGAGCTTGGGATACTGGCTTGATTCCATATTTGGATCATGGAAAGAATGGCTTATTAAGGTGGGAATAATAATGGCAGTGTTATTTTTGTGCTGCTCTGCTGTGTTGTGCCTTTTCTCAGATCCATGCTGGCTAGTGCAGCTGCAAAACAAATGATCAATGTGTCAGTGAAACCATCAGGCATTGACATTGGATGCACCAACTCAGGAGTATATCCAATTGGCCCAGGCTTGGACAAACTGGATGACTTCCTGTGAGAGGTTGGGTGAAGAAGCAAGGAATAAGGGTACCTTATTACTTTTGATTTTGATAATCTTTTTACTCTGTTTTGGACAAGATAGGGAGATAGCCCCACTGTGTATTTTGATTTGGGGATAAAATTAGTTAGAACAATTAGAGCATGGGTAGAGTAGGAAGTTAGTTAGAGGGGTTTTTCTACATTCCTTTGGTTTTATATAAGGGCCCTGATTTCCTGAATATATTTACTCATAATCTTTTGAATAAATTTTACTCATATAATCGTACGAAAGATATTTTACATATAATCACACTAACTGTCACAATTTTAAATATGTGAATGAGAGGGGATGATAGAGGGTCTGAAGCAGGTCATTGCCCGTGGTACGAGGTAATGCAACCAGAAATAAGGGAAAAAGACAGGAATGTTTTTTTTATTACTATGGATCACTTTATTCACTTTTTTACTATTTACACTTTGAATATATTTTAGTACATTCCTGTAACAAGTTAAGAAATTTCTGATATGCATGCAAAACAAGCCTCTGGATGCCAATTAGCGGTAATGGCACCCTAAGTCCTGATTCAGCCTCTCCCCACCATAGAAAGTATTGCCCAAATGCAGTCCAGAGCAACACCATCTGAAATATACTTATGGCAGCAAAGGGGGGTGACAAGAGATGCAAACAATATATGAAGATCACATGAAGGCCACATGATAGCCCCCACCCCATTGCTTAAACATTTTAATTCCGGATTCCCACAGTTTTGATTACTGTGGAAGGGGGGAAAAGATAAGGAAGATAAAAAGGCAAGGATTTTGGTCCCCATACTTACAAACAAGGGTAG
This sequence comes from Tiaroga cobitis, assembly GCA_030578255.1. NCBI lineage: Eukaryota > Metazoa > Chordata > Actinopteri > Cypriniformes > Leuciscidae > Tiaroga > Tiaroga cobitis. The sequence goes on along the minus strand of CM060615.1, from coordinate 32,830,970 downwards.
ATGAATTTTTAAATGAATGTGAAATCTGTGCAAAAATAATGTCAGAAAAGGAACGGCAACCCCAATAGGCTCTATTCCAGTTCCAGAAGGATCTTTTAAGCATCTAATGATGGATTATGTAGACATGACCGAATTAGTAAGAGGAAAAAGATACATGTTGGTTATTATAGACAGGTTACAGCCAAGATGGATACCATATGAGTTTAAAGCTAGAGACGAGGCAGCAGCAGGACTTGAATCAATATTTGTATGGATAACGCCAAAAAAGAATATGGAATGGATTAATTACATATATTACAATCAGCAGAGATTCATCAACTACACAGATCAAGCACTTGATGCCTTAGGTCACCAACTAAAATACACTAGCAGAATGACATGGTAAAACAGAGAAGCCCTGAATTGGCTATTGGCAGAAAAAGGAAGAGTATGTGTAATGTTTGGATCTGATTGTTGTTCCTTCATCCCAAATAACACAGCCCCAGATGGATCATTTACTAGGGCCATGAAGAAGATAAAAGAATTAAGACAGGAAGTTGTTACCAATGCGGGGAGAGACAGGAGCTTGGGATACTGCCTTGATTCCATATTTGGATCATGGAAAGAATGGCTTATTAAGGTGGGAATAATAATGGCAGTGTTATTTTTGTGCTGCTCTGCTGTGTTGTGCCTTTTCTCAGATCCATGCTGGCTAGTGCAGCTGCAAAACAAATGATCAATGTGTCAGTGAAACCATCAGGCATTGACATTGGATGCACCAACTCAGGAGTATATCCAATTGGCCCAGGCTTGGACAAACTGGATGACTTCCTGTGAGAGGTTGGGTGAAGAAGCAAGGAATAAGGGTACCTTATTACTTTTGATTTTGATAATCTTTTTACTCTGTTTTGGACAAGATAGGGAGATAGCCCCACTGTGTATTTTGATTTGGGGATAAAATTAGTTAGAACAATTAGAGCATGGGTAGAGTAGGAAGTTAGTTAGAGGGGTTTTTCTACATTCCTTTGGTTTTATATAAGGGCCCTGATTTCCTGAATATATTTACTCATAATCTTTTGAATAAATTTTACTCATATAATCGTACGAAAGATATTTTACATATAATCACACTAACTGTCACAATTTTAAATATGTGAATGAGAGGGGGTGATAGAGGGTCTGAAGCAGGTCATTGCCCGTGGTACGAGGTAATGCAACCAGAAATAAGGGAAAAAGACAGGAATGTTTTTTTTATTACTATGGATCACTTTATTCACTTTTTTACTATTTACACTTTGAATATATTTTAGTACATTCCTGTAACAAGTTAAGAAATTTAGAACTTACATGCATTAGACCATTGGAACATGTATATAGTTATAAGTGCAAAAGAGGAATTATTTCCAAGCGCGGTCATCGTCTGTTGAAGAAACAAGAGCTGACTCAACTGGTGGTTTAAAAACCCGCTGTCTGCTCCAACACCAGATAGCGCCCCTGGCTGGACTGGGGCACCTCTGGCAACGATGGAGCAACCCAGATAGCACTCCAGGCCACCGGAAGCGCCTGCGCAGTTCCTCTGGCAACGTGGGACAGCTGCTGAAATTCGAGTTCATACACTGTAATTGTGTTATTGAATGTTTGCTAACCTGAAGTAATGCATCCCCTTAAACTGATGATGTGACAGGAAGGTGAGATCTTTTACTCCACTCTCGCTAATTGGGGGTGGAGATGTTTGGTCTTACTATTCCTCCAGAGTGTGCCCTTATGATGAAGGTCTATTGATAAAGTTGGATGGTCTAGATTGGCCATGTTTGATAGGTAATACAGAAAGAGATCAATTCATGAGGACACACCCTGGGTAAGAACGGTTTGAAGGTGGGACTAGAGAAAGTCCCAAAGGGGGGATGTGTTGGGGAATTTCATTTGTCTCATACATGTCTCATACATGGGTCTGAATATAAAATGCTGTAATGCTAGAGAAAACCAGGTCTGAATCTGTGATGTCTATACTAGAGAAAACTAGGCCTGAATACATGGGGAGATGTTAAAAAGGCGCATGTGCTGAGGTTTTGCCACCAATAAGAAAAAGGCATCGATGCGGTTACACTTTCTGTCAGAATGATGGATGATGACCTTTGATCTAGTCCCGCCCCTTGCGGTCAAACTTTCTGTCAAAATGATGGTGACAGTAAGTTTAATCGTTTGAAGTTAATTCGATAAGAAAAAGGGGAGTATGACAGTTAGTTTAATCGTTTGAAGTTAGTTCGATAAGAAAAAGGGGAGTATGACAGATAGTTTGAGATGTATTGGCTTTGATGGTGACAGTTAGTTTAATCGTTTGAGGTTAGTTTGATCAAGACAAAGGGGAGGATGACAGTTAGTTTGATCGTTTTAAGTTAATTTGGCAACAGACCAAGGAGGAGTAAGTAGAAAAAGATAACTGTATGAGCATTAATTGGACACCTGATAAGAAAAAGGTATAAGACCTGAGCGCTGGCCCTTGTGGGGTCGGATGACTAGCTACCATCTCACTTTGTTGAACTGCCCAATAAAGTTATTCTTCCAAGACCTGAAACCTCGACTCTGAAAGATTTCTTCTGAGACCTGAACCAGACTTTGAAGATTTGAACCAAAGACCGAGAATTTGCCACAACACTGACTGCTCGCTCTAGGGCATCGAGTTGAGAGTTGATATGTGCCTCGTTGTCCATATCGAATGCTTTCGAAACCTCTTTTTGCTTTTCAGGCCATTCTTCTTTGTCGTTTGAATTTTGTGTGCGCTTGTATCTTGCCTTGAGATCTCCTTCTTCGTTGATTAACTTGATGGTGTTGGGGGTAATCCAGCTTGGTTGTTTGGATTTCGGCCTTTTCTCCAGAATTTTTTCACAGGCTCCGACGAGAGCAGAGTCTAATGCGTTGGTTCGCTGTTTTATGGATTCCGGTGGGTCTAGGTGTGCTGTTTCATCGAAGAGTGCTTCAAATCGATTCCACACCTCCATATTGAACGCGTTTTTCAGTTCTGGGTCTTTCAGTTTTTCAACGTTGAAAGCACATCTCGTCCGGTTTGATTTTTGATTTTCGTAGGCAGAGCTCGAACTTGGCGCACACAATTTTATGGTCAGAGCCGACGTTGCAGGTATTATATGCACGATAATTTTTAACAGAAGTCCACCACTTTGTGCTGAATAAAATGTGGTCTAGCTGGTAGAATTTGCTTTTTGGACTTTTGTAAGTACGTAGTCTGGTCGGTCTGTTTGGAAACCATGAGTTGGCGGGGCGTAGACTCGCCATTTCACACATGCTGATCATCCTCAATCCATTGTCGTTTGACTCTGAATGATAGCAGTGGTTACCGACAACTCTTGGATTTGAGATATGACTGTCTCTCCCGATTCTTGCATTAAAGTCTCCTGCAGGGACGGTTATAGTGTGTGGGGGAATGGTCTCGATGAGTTCAGTGAGATCGTTGTAAAATGCATCTTTCACGTCGTCGTTGGCATCGTTTGTTGGGGCGTACACTGAGACTAAGCATACCTTTGGGTTCCCTTTAAGATGAATCGCTAACAAACGTTATGACTTAACTGTGATTGAGCCGATTAGTTGAGCTATCGAGTTGTTGTACAAAATCGCGACTCCGTGACATTTATCAGATGAATTCGAATGTGCCAGGGTCCAGCTATGGTTTTGCTTGTAGTGAATGTAGCCCACCGTGTCGGATGTTTTGAGACGGTGCTCTTGAATGGCAACGATATCGATATTACGCCTCTCACATTGTGCTATCATTCTTTCTACTTTGTGCGTAATCCATACGTCGGTTTCCTTGTAATAGGTGTCGTTCAGCGTTCTCACGTTGTGAGTGGCTATGGAGAAATATTTGTATGCTGCTCTTAGATAGCCTACTGATTAATCACAAGTCATCAATTTGGAATTATTCTTAAATCAAACAAAATGGGCTCATGTAAACGCAGCTAGTGAGCCACGCATCTCACCCCATGCAGTGGAGGACAGACGCATCATCATGCCCATTCAAACAGCACCTGTCGTGCCCATGGTCATGGTGATATTTCCCCCTATGTTATCAGTAAAATAAAATTAACAAAAGTCATTAAGTCATTAAAAGTCAAAATCTTAATACAGAGGATAATGCTTTTACACTGCAATTACAATTGCATAAAAGTCGTTATGAGATTAATGTTAAAAAAATGAATATAGAAATATGAAATGATGGAATCAATTAAATTGTATGTTTAAATATGAAACTAAAACAGCCAGTAGATGGTGGTCTTAAACGAGTGAGTCATATCATTAATTCAGACCGATTCATTCAAATACTGATTCATTCAGTTCGGGGGGGAATTATAATAAAATTATCTCATTCATGGGCTTTTTTTACAGCATTTTTCAATGCAGACATTTTTTTATTAATGTTGGTGGCATGTTTGCGAGGTGGCGGAAGAAAATAAAATCGATTTATAGGGGGAATATCACCACGACCATGGGCACGACAGGTGCTGTTTGAATGGGCATGATGATGCTTCTGTCCTCCACTGCATGGGGTGAGATGCGTGGCTCACTAGCTGCGTTTACAAGAGCCCCTTTTGTTTGATTTAAGAATAATTCCAAATTGATGACTTGTGATTAATCAGTAGGCTATCTAAGAGCAGCATCTATGAACTATGGGTTGTGTTTTAAGCATTTGAATTGTCACCTGTTATGCATACGAAATTATGAAACGCGAATGTAAACCGTGTATTGAGTCGCGTTTCAAACTCATTGATCAATATGCTTGCGTAGGAGTCAGTGAAATGTGCGCTGGTTTCTCTCCGCGTTCTGCGCTGGTGTGCGAGTCTCATCGACAATAAACGCAAGCTCGTATCAGCCCTATCCACCGCGTTTACATTGTTATTAATAGTGGATACTTTCATGCGCTTCCATGTCCAAGTGTCTGCTATCAGACCCGTTGAAGTGCAGTTTCTGTTCATGTGTGCTATGTGTGTTAACCCTATATAGCCTACCCTACATACAGTTAGGGTGATGTACATGACTTAAAATGTGATATTGTCCGCACACATCTTGTGTTTTGTTTGGTCACACCACAAGGTGTCACTGTGGCCTCAAAGCTTCAGCACTGCCACTCTGAGCTCGATTGCTGATGTTTGAGGTAAAACACGCCCCCCTCATTAGCATACGGACAAAGAAATGTTGAAATAAATAAATGTGGAAATAAATAAATGTGGAAATAAATAAATGAAGAAATAAATAAATGTGAAAATAAATAAATGTAGGCATAAAAACATATATACATAAATGAATGTGGAAATAAATAAAAGTGGAAATAAATAAATGAATAAATGTATAAATAAAAAAATAAATGTGTGAAAAAATACAATTATACATAAATAAGGAAATAAAAGTATAAATACTCATTTATTTGTACTTTTTTACATTTCTTTGTATATTTATTTATGTATTTATTTATGTATTTTTGCTTTTTTACATTTCTTCGTATATTTATTTATGTATTTATTTATAATTAAGTCAGCTTTGGCATTCCATAATAGGGAACCGGTTCCGACATAAACGGTAGTAACCAGACCGAATAAGAATGTCTCGGTTACGTATGTAACCCTAGTTCCCTGATAGGGAACGAGACGCTGCGTCAAACGCTGCGGGAACGCCCCCGCGTTGTGCGTCATGAAGCACGTATGGAATCAGCCCAATGGAGAGATGGAACGTCATAGACGGGTGACGTCATCGACCAGGAAACTATAAAGCACCCCAAAAACACAAGCGCATTAGCTTCTGATAGGCTTGAAGGAAGCGCTAACGGGAGTGCCGGGAGTATGGCGGAGCGACGCAGCGTCTTGTTCCCTATCAGGGAACTAGGGTTACATACGTAACCGAGGCGTTCCCTTTCAAGGGAACTTCGAGCTGCGTCAAACGCTGCGGGAACGCGAATACCCATGTCGCCATAGAACCAAATGACCGTCATGTGAGAACTAGCGCACAGAGGACGAGAGCACCTGTGCCCCAGGGGTAGAGCTTAAGTATAGGTCATAGAACTTAATAAAAGTATGCGGTGAAGACCATCCAGCCGCATCACAAACATCACTCAGGGAAACCCCCGACAAAAGAGCTTTTAAAGCAGCCATACTCCTGGAAGAGTGGGCTCGAACAGCTAAAGGTGAAGGCTGACCAGCCGACTCATAAGCAAGTGAGATAGCCTCGACCACCCACTTGCTCATTCTCTGCTTAGACGCAGGACACCCTTTCCTGGGTGGCCCGAAACATACAAAAAGTTGTTCTGATTTCCTCCACAGGGCAGCTCTGTGGACATAAGCGTCTAATGCCCTAACAGGGCAGAGTAAATTAAGTTTCTCCTGGTCCGATGACATAAATGGAGGAGGACAGAAAGCCTGCAGAACCGTAGGTCTAACAACATTAGTAGGGACCTTGGGAACGTAACCTGGTCTAGGATGCAGAAAAGCTTTAACCATGCCAGGCGAGAATTCCAGGCACGAGGGTGAAACCGACAGAGCCTGCAAATCTCCGATTCTTTTTAGTGAGGAGATAGCAAGTAGAAAGATAGTTTTAAAAGTGAGAAACTTCTCGGGAACTTCTTCGATAGGTTCAAAAGGAGCTAGGGAAAGACCTTCTAATACAATCTCCAGATCCCAAGTCGGCACCCTCGTACGAACTGCTGGCCTCAGCCTCAAAGTGCCACGGAGGAAACGGGTTATAAGCGGGTGTCTCCCAAGAGAAACTCCACTGAAAGGGACGTGGTAAGCAGCTAATGCCGCCACATACACCTTTAGTGTGGAGGGGGATAACCCTGTGGAGAAGCGCTCCTGCAGGAATTCCAGCACTGCACCCACTGGGCAGTTAACTGGGTCCTGCAGGTGTTCTCCACACCAAGAAGTGAAAAGTTTCCACTTCAAGGCATAAAGCTTCCTCGTAGATGGAGCTCTGGAGTTAAGAATGGTCTCAACAACCTCGGTTGAGAGACCGGAGTCTATGAGCTGGGCCCCCTCAGAGGCCAAGCCCACAGTTTCCACAATTCTGGGCGGGGGTGAAGTATCGTGCCGCCCGTCTGGGAGAGTAGATCCCTCCTGACCGGGAGCTCCAAAGGAGAACCGTCCAGGAGAGAAATCAGGTCCGCAAACCATACTCGGGCCGGCCAGAATGGGGCTACTAGTAGTAGGCTGACCCCGTCCCGGCGGACCCTCTCCAGAACTCCTGGTAACAGAGCAATCGGGGGAAAGGCGTACAGACGTGACCTCGGCCACGGCTGCACCATAGCGTCCAACCCCAGGGGGGCTGGATGACTGATGGAGAACCACCGATGACAATGTGTGGTCTCCTTGGAAGCGAATAGGTACACCTCGGCGCGACCGAAACTCAACAAAAGGAGCTCCACCACCTCGGGGTGGAGTCTCCATTCCCCTGGCCTCGACCCCTGCCTCGACAGGGAGTCTGCTACCACATTCAAATACCCAGGAATATACATTGCTCTCAGAGATAGTAGCTTCCCTTGGGACCACAGGAGGATCTGACGGGCCAACTTGTAAAGCCGTGAGACCGCAGGCCCCCCTGATGATTTATATAAGAGACCACCGACGTGTTGTCTGATTGAACTAACACATGATGGCCTCTCAGGTCTGTTAGGAAGTTTTTCAGAGCCTGAAACACAGCCAACATCTCTAGACAATTTATATGCCACGATAGATGATGGTCCTGCCACAGACCTTGGGCTGGGCGACCACTCATGACCGCCCCCCACCCTGGGAGGGAAGCATCCGTCGTTAGCGTTATGCGACGACAAAGAGCCCCCAGCACAGGACCTTTGGATAGGAACCAAGTTTCTCTCCACATGACCAGAGCACGAAGGCAGCGCCGCGTGACTTTGAACGTGCGGAGCGGATTTCCCCTCGGGGAGAATCCCTTGGTCCTGAGCCACCACTGTAGCGGTCTCATGTACAACAGGCCGCAAGGTATAACGTTGGACGCTGCTGCCATCAGACCCAACAGTCTTTGAAACTGCTTCACAGTAAGTAGCTGGCCTAGCTTTACTTGTTTCACAGCTGAGAGAATCGAAACGATGCGGGTCAGAGAGAGTCGCGCCCGCATCGAGACCGACTCCCAAACGACACCCAGAAAAGTGGTCTTCTGGGAAGGAGATAATACACTTTTCTTTGCATTCAGCCTCAACCCCAACTTTCTGATGTGAGCGATGACGACATCTCGATGCCGAACTGCCATCTGCTCCGTCTGAGCTAAAATCAACCAATCATCGATGTAATTGAGAATACGAATGCCCTGAAGCCTCAGAGGCACTAGTGCTGCATCCATGCATTTCGTGAAAGTGCGGGGTGATAAAGCTAGGCCAAACGGAAGAACCCTGTACTGGTACGCCTCGCCCCCGAAGGCGAACCTCAGGAACTTCCTGTGTTGTGGAAGGATGGAAATGTGGAAGTATGCGTCCTTTAGATCTATCGTGACAAACCAGTCCTCGGATCTGATTTGAGACACGATCTGCTTGATAGTGAGCATCTTGAATTTTAGCTTCCCTACCGAGCGATTCAATAGGCGCAGGTCTAAAATTGGACGCAACCCCCCATCCTTCTTTGGAACGATGAAGTATCGGCTGTAATAACCTGACTCCAAACTGGGAGGAGGAACCCGTTCTATAGCCTCCTTTTGGAGGAGCGTTTTTACCTCTTGTTCCATTACCAGAGCCTGCTCGGGGCCCACCACTGTGTGCAGAACCCCTCTGAATTTTGGTGGACGACACCTGAACTGGATAGCATAACCCTTTTCTACTGTCTGCAGGACCCAATGAGATATTTTTGGAAGGCTTTTCCACTCTGCCAGAAAATCTACTAAGGGTACCAGTCTCTCGAGACTGGCCTCTGGTGTAACTTGAGCAGCAAACGCAGCGCCCTGTAACGGCGCACCGGCAGGGAACAACTGGTCTGACCGCTCTGAGACCCTCCTCAGAGGGAGCGAGCCTCCCTCGGGAAAGGGCTCGCTGGGACCGTCTGCGCCCCAGCATGAAGGCGGGGTTGGCAGAGCGAGCCCCTGAGGGCACCGAGGAGGAATGGGCACCGTAAAAAGAGGTGAACACCTTTCCGCCTCGGTGGGGACCACCCTCAGTATCCTGAACGCCTTGGCGTCAGGACTTCTTCTTAGGCGAAGCCTTCTTAGCCAATATAACTGTCCTCAGATCAGTTCTATTGCTAGAAGGCTTCGGCTGAGAGTGTCGCGGCTGAGCCCACTGTCCAGCAGAGGGAGCACGAGACGCGACACTCTGCCTCTGCTGCGCTCTATGTGATGAGCTCGTAGACGGCCGGGGCTGCTCCCGCCCAGCAGCCCCAGGGACGTGAACTTTCAGGGGAAGAAACTTTTTAAAAGCTGCAGTTTGTTTCTTCTCTTCCTGGAATTTGTCGATAACCGAATTAACAGCATCACCAAACAAACCCAGGGGAGAGAGAGGAGCATCTAAAAGAAAAGCCTTTTCTTTCTCTTTTATATTGGTTTGGTTCAACCATAAATGTCTTTCTGCGGCCACCAGAGCTGCCATAGAACGACCCACTAGCTTGGCCGATTCTCTGATGGCACGCAGGGATAAATCAGCAGCCTGACGTAGTTCGCGAACTACGTCAGTACTGACCTCCTCACTCTCACTCACGTCCCTTAGCAGATCAGCCTGGTATGCCTGCAAGATTGACATTGTATGCAGGCATGACGCAGCCTGACCTGCTGCCGAATACGCTTTACCCACCAAAGCCGAGGTGTTTCTTAAAGGCTTGGTGGGTAATGCCGGTGCCTTAAAAGATGATGCTGCTTCGGGGGAGAGATGGCTCGCAAGCGTCTCTTCCACACGAGGCGAAGCACCATAACCATGAGCCTTAGCTCCCATAATATTTGAATATGTTGAAGTCTGGGGACTAAATACTCTATATGACACCCGTTTTCTCCACGATTTCGACACCTCAGTGTGGAGATCGTGGAAAAACGGCAGGCACCGGCGTGGAGGCTGCACACGTGACGGCAAAAATCTCTCATCTAACTTTGATTTTGAAACAGACTCCTGTCTAGTCATTGGCCATTCAATACTGAGTTTTTCAACAGCTCTTGTTAAAACCTCCATAAGCTCATCACTTTCGGGAGTGTGGGGTGGCGAATCCTCCACATCTCCCTCAACACTAACAACATCCAGCTCCTCAGAACTGGGTAGCTGCAGTATTGGTGCCTCGGCCCGAGCAGAAGAAACCGCAGCGAGTGCTTCCGAACCCGGGACTGAGGCACTGGATCTCACAGGTGAAGGGAGAGATAAGGCAGAGCCCGTCTCAACCCCCGCTGAGAGATCCATCTGCGATCCCCACGATAAGCGCCGCCGCTCTGCCTCGGCAGAAGCGGGACCCGAACCGCGGGGAGCGCGCACCGAACCGCTCTCGTCAAAGAGCGCCCGGCGGGAGCGGAGCGTCCTTAACGGCAGACGCTCGCAATGCTCACAGTCAGCCCCCTCGAAAGCTGACTGGGCATGCTGCACTCCCAAACAAACAACGCAAAGATCGTGTGTATCCCCGCCCGTTAGATAACGCGAGCAGGGAGGAACACACTTCTGTGGTGCACAGTATGTAAAGACAGACAATATCACACAGGGACAGATTCACATGTAGCGCGACTGAAAGCACAGAAGCTAATGCACTTGTGTTTTTGGGGTGCTTTATAGTTTCCTGGTCGATGACGTCACCCGCCTATGACGTTCCATCTCTTCATTGGGCTGATTCCATACGTGCTTCATGACGCACAACGCAGGGGCGTTCCCGCAGCGTTTGACGCAGCTCGAAGTTCCCTTGAAAGGGAACGAAAATTTCGGTGCCTGACTCTTTGTGTCATGAGGCGCACACACGCAAGGCCTCTCCCTCTCCCTCTTCGCCGTACACGCACTATACGGTTTGGAGCACAGTTGTTCTGTCTCGCATGCGCGCTCTTGCTCGCTCGCTCTAGATTCCGGGAGATTTTAACTAATTTGCGGGCATCAGGGAGCCGTTATCAATATTCGGGAGACTCCCGGAACGTCTGCTGATAGGGGATCATGGGCAGCGCTACGAAGGGGCTAGCAGGTGCTTCAGCACCCCCAAGAAAGACCAAAGCACCCCGATAGCACCCCCAAACATAATGTCTGGAATCAATTATATTCAGGCTGTATTCTATGGAAGCCGCATGGTGAAGAAAAAAGAAAACTTTTCTTGTTATTTCAAGATATTAAGTCGTTATTTCAATATAATATTTCCTTATTTCGACATAATAACAGGGGTTTTCCTCCATTAAATTTTTTTGGCGGTTGCCAAAGCAAATTTTTGTCCCGCAAAGCCTTTTTTGATCGGTGAGTGATGTAGAATAGAATGACTGCTGCTATTGACAGGGCGCGACGAGCAGAGAGAGAGAGAGAGAGAGAACGCACCGGCCGTGCGCGCGCACTCTCACGTCTTCAAACACGAGCGCTGTGTTGCTCTCTCTCCCTCGCGCATATTAATCAAAATCAATTGACACGATAGTAAAAGGTTGGAAGACCGCAGTTTCACGTGGAGCATTTGGAGATTTTTTTTTCTCCTGAATTACCGCGGTGTGTGAATTGTGCTAAAAAAACACGTTGCCCTATCTTCTCTAAAAAGCGTTCCGCCCATTCAGCTGACATAAACCACATTTCACTAAACGAAAAAACCTATCCAGTCCAGTGATTAAATGTGTTCTGTATTGACGCAAATCGTGTGCGATGTCCTAAACTGCTGAGATAATCACACAAGCGTGCTGTAGGCTGGACGTCCACTATGACACGTTCGATACGCAAACGACTCATTTTAACCATTCACCTTAATGAATAGTTAAAACAACTGACCTGTCCAACACTGAACTCACCAGACCTCTGAATCGGTGTATAAAAAATCGGTAACTTAATTAGATCAGTTAACATTTACAGTTAACTGCAACAGTTAACTGCACTTCTATAGCATTATTAATGTTAATTTCAATATTTAGAGAGTCTGTAGGCCCACTATATGTGCCATTAAATAAGCGCATTTAGTTTCATTTTTGTTAAAATATTATAATGTTATTTTTTTTTACATCTATGCTGATTATGGAAATTGAACAGCATGAGTAAGATTCGCAATATATCGGAAGATATGATGGGTCAGACATGATTTTGACCACTAAATTAAATTTTGTTTTGTAGAAAGCCTTTCTTTAAAGTGAATTTCCTTTTGTATAAATTGTATCTTAATTTTAATAATTTTTTCATCAACCAGTTGCCTGGATATAATAAATAAGAAGCAAATATAGCAGACAATATGATCATGATATGGAGGTGCTGGTGCGATTGCATTGCACGTGAACTGGAGCACATCTCATCATAAATTTTGCTCATTTAAATAATTGTGTGTGTGTATAGCCTAATATATATATATATATATATATATATATATATATATATATATATATATATATATATATATACAGTGGGGGAAATAATTATTTGATCCCCTGCTGATTTTGTAAGTTCGCCCACTTACAAAGAAATGAAGGGTCTATCATTTTTATGGTAGGTTTATTTTAACGGTTAGATACAGAATATCAACCAAAAAATCCAGAAAAAACACATTATATAAAGGCTATAAATTGATTTGCATTTCAGTAAGTGAAATAAGTATTTGATCCCCAAGCAAAACATGCCTTAGTACTTGGTGGAGAAACCTTTGTTGGAAAGCACAGAGGTAAGATGTTTCTTGTAGTTGGTCACCAGGTTTGCACACATATCATGAGGGATTTTGGTCCACTCCTCTTTACAGATACTCTCAAAATCCTTAAAGGGATACTCAACCCAAAACTCACCCTCAAGTTGTTGCAAACCTGTATGAGTTTCTTTCTTCTGCTGAACACAAAGGAAGATATTTTGAAGAACGATTGTAACCAAACAGTTGTTTGGCACCATTGAAATCCATAGTAGAAAAAAAAATACTATGGAAGTCAATGGTGCCCCACAACTGTTTGGTTACAATTGTTCTTCAAAATATCTTCCTTTGTGTTCAGCAGAAGAAAGAAACTCATGCAGGTTTGCAACAACTTGAGGGTGAGTAAATTATGACAGAATTTTCATTTTTGGGTGGAGTATCCCTTTAACTGTGGGGTTTGTCGCCCTCTGGTGGTTTGGAGATGAACAGTCGCATGTTTAGTGTTTGTTAACAGTTGGGTTTGTCGCCCTCTGCTGGTTTGGAGATGAACAGTCGCAGGTTTAGTGTTTGTTAACAGTTGGGTTTGTCGCCCTCTGCTGGTTTGGAGATGAACAGTCGCAGGTTTAGTGTTTGTTAACTGTGGAGTTTGTCGCCCTCTGCTGGTTTGGAGATGAACAGTCGCATGTTTAGTGTTTGTTAACAGTGGGGTTTGCCGCCCTCTGCTGGTTTGGAGATGAACAGTCGCATGTTTAGTGTTTGTTAACAGTGGGGTTTGCCGCCCTCTGGTGGTTTGGAGATGAACAGTCGCAGGTTTAGTGTTTGTTAACTGTGGGGTTTGCCGCCCTCTGCTGGTTTAGAGATGAACAGTCGCAGGTTTAGTGTTTGTTAACAGTGGGGTTTGTCGCCCTCTGCTGGTTTGGAGATGAACAGTCGCATGTTTAGTGTTTGTTAACAGTTGGGTTTGTCGCCCTCTGCTGGTTTGGAGATGAACAGTCGCATGTTTAGTGTTTGTTAACAGTTGGGTTTGTCGCCCTCTGCTGGTTTGGAGATGAACAGTCGCATGTTTAGTGTTTGTTAACAGTTGGGTTTGTCGCCCTCTGCTGGTTTGGAGATGAACAGTCGCAGGTTTAGTGTTTGTTAACAGTTGGGTTTGTCGCCCTCTGCTGGTTTGGAGATGAACAGTCGCATGTTTAGTGTTTGTTAACAGTTGGGTTTGTCGCCCTCTGCTGGTTTGGAGATGAACAGTCGCATGTTTAGTGTTTGTTAACAGTTGGGTTTGTCGCCCTCTGCTGGTTTGGAGATGAACAGTCGCAGGTTTAGTGTTTGTTAACAGTGGGGTTTGTCACCCTCTGCTGGTTTGGAGATGAACAGTCGCATGTTTAGTGTTTGTTAACAGTTGGGTTTGTCGCCCTCTGCTGGTTTGGAGATGAACAGTCGCAGGTTTAGTGTTTGTTAACAGTTGGGTTTGTCGCCCTCTGCTGGTTTGGAGATGAACAGTCGCAGGTTTAGTGTTTGTTAACTGTGGAGTTTGTCGCCCTCTGCTGGTTTGGAGATGAACAGTCGCATGTTTAGTGTTTGTTAACAGTGGGGTTTGTCGCCCTCTGGTGGTTTGAAGATGAACAGTCGCATGTTTAGTGTTTGTTAACTGTGGGGTTTGCCGCCCTCTGCTGGTTTGGAGATGAACAGTTGCATGTTTAGTGTTTGTTAACAGTGGGGTTTGCCGCCCTCTGCTGGTTTGGAGATGAACAGTCGCATGTTTAGTGTTTGTTAACTGTGGGGTTTGCCGCCCTCTGCTGGTTTGGAGATGAACAGTCGCATGTTTAGTGTTTGTTAACAGTGGGGTTTGCCGCCCTCTGCTGGTTTGGAGATGAACAGTCGCATGTTTAGTGTTTGTTAACAGTGGGGTTTGCCGCCCTCTGGTGGTTTGGAGATGAACAGTCGCAGGTTTAGTGTTTGTTAACTGTGGGGTTTGCCGCCCTCTGCTGGTTTAGAGATGAACAGTCGCAGGTTTAGTGTTTGTTAACAGTGGGGTTTGTCGCCCTCTGCTGGTTTGGAGATGAACAGTCGCAGGTTTAGTGTTTGTTAACAGTGGGGTTTGTCGCCCTCTGCTGGTTTGGAGATGAACAGTCGCAGGTTTAGTGTTTGTTAACAGTGGAGTTTGTCGCCCTCTGCTGGTTTGGAGATGAACAGTCGCAGGTTTAGTGTTTGTTAACAGCGGGGTTTGTCGCCCTCTGCTGGTTTGTTGTTGAAGAGCCTCTTGAGGAAGCGGAGCTGCAGGAATCCAGCGGTGATGATGACGAGACTCTGGACAGCAGACCAGCTGTTCACATAAGTGGAGTTGGACTGAAGCAGGTAGAAATCAGCTCCTCGTCTCATTCGCTCGTAGTTGTAGTGACGCCACATGTGGAAGACAAACTTCTGCAGTCTGAGGCTGCTCTCCTGTATGCAGTGCAAAGTGTTATTCAGTTGGGTGGTGGAAAACAATAAATATGTGAAATACAAGAAATATATTTTTTGTGTCAAAAAATAACCAAATCTATTTAATATTTCACATTGTTTTTAAAATAGAGATGAAAAACAAGAAATTGAAAAACATACTATATATATATAAGCAAATCACTTTACAGTAAGGATGTGTTGCCACTAAATGCAGTTGTTTATTACCCCAATGAAAGACAATGTACGGTTTATTTGTTTCATATCCTCTTCTTTCTTTATCTTCTCTTCTTCCTTTTGTTTCTCAGTGGTCTCTTGTCCCTCGTAATACACACCAAAGTTCAGGAAAACCTGCATGCTCCCAAAGCGATTGTGGAAATTGCTGAAGCACATTTGATAAAAACCTGCACGGATACACATGATTATTGCTTTATTGATTTATTGATTGATTTATTCAACTTTTATATTTTTTATGTTTGAAAGTGTGACTTTTATTATGGTACTTTGATGTTAATTAATTTAGTATAATATTTTATGGGGTAAAAAAATAATATACACATTTGGACACAACATGAATTTTAAATTTCTCTGTGAATTATTTTGTCTGGCATTCTCTGCATGGTCCGCATGAAATCCACTTTGGATTCTAAAAACAGATGATTTCTCTGTTCATAACACAGGCAGCAGATTAACTAAAACCAGTATGAAGGTGAGACTCACCAGTCTCCTCAACACTGAAGCCAATCTGACCACTTGCATCGTCAGCTTTGCCGACTATTAAGCCGCTCGGCGCATTAACAATTACAGACAGATGTGTATCAAGGGCCACACCAGTCACCAGCTGGACCTGAACACACACATGCTGAGCTGTAACATTCAAAGGATTCAAGTGCATACTAATATTTAAATGC
Organism: Tiaroga cobitis; assembly: GCA_030578255.1. Lineage (NCBI taxonomy): Eukaryota > Metazoa > Chordata > Actinopteri > Cypriniformes > Leuciscidae > Tiaroga > Tiaroga cobitis. Next base: position 32,814,907 of record CM060615.1, on the reverse strand, counting down.
AGATTAATGTCTTACCATGAAGTGTAAGTAGAAGCGCTCTCCATAGTGAGCAAAGTGCCAGAAGCACTGGAGGTCTCCGGCGCGCAGCATGATGGCAAAGTCATACTGATCCGCTCCCCAGAAAAGCTCCTGATCTGTTAGTTCTGGAAGAGGGTCTTTCAACGCTCCACTGTTACTCAACCCAAACAATAACAGAAGACAAACAAGATAAATGCCATTCTGTAACATTTTAGATTTGAAATATGACTGGCAATAAGCTAAATGAAACCGGAGATCTATTTAGTTTCAGTGCACTGAAGTTTCTGATGATGATTAACTTTGAGTCTGACATGTGGCATATGAAGATTTGTTCAGCCCTTCACAGGTGGGAAAATCCCAGCTAGGCCACATGTGCTCTGGAAAACATCTCTGTAGTGCCTTCAAGAGCCTAGAAACAAATGTTTTTACAAAACAATTTTGATTCCCAATACCTACTGTACAAAAACTTAATAAAAAAAAATAATTAGCTATTTTACTTTGCTGTAACTATGTAAAATATCAACCATTTACATACAATAATAATTACTTCAATACAATTATAATAAATTATTGTAGGTAAATATATAAATATATAAATTGTTATTATTATTACACAATCTATTTGACAATATAGCTGCTTTATATTTAATATAGTTATTAATTGTTTTTTCAATGTTAAAACATGTCAGTAATGATTACCATATTATATAAGGTGTGCATAATGATTCTGACGCAGGGTCGGCGCTATGGTGGGGCATTCGAGGGCCGTGCCCCCCTAGCGGTCATTGATGCCCCTCCTACCACAGTTGCTAATACAATGCTAAATCATAAATCAGATGTAGGCTATACAATACCGATGTCCAGCAATCTATTTAAATAGTACATTGTGTTTAATTTGTCGTTTAATGAGACCTAATTATGTGTTGGTGCCAACAAAAATTCACGTGAAGAAATAGATATCCAATCCGCCTTTTTTTGTGTGTGCTTTAATGGTCCAGTGGCAGAACTTTAGACAAGCGTGTCAGAGAATCTGGGCCTCATCCGCACTCGAATAGTTTTTTTTCTCCTCATTAAAACCGATTATGTTTATCAGTGGTTGTATATCAAGCAGGGACACGTGACGTTTGTGTGCATTTTACTTTGTGATTTCACCGGAACGAATAGAGATTTCTCCGCAACAGATTAAAACGCGCATCCGTGTGAAGACTGTGCGCGAGCCACAAGAGAACACTTTATCAGCACCACTGATCGCAGTCAACGAGCACTTTGATCACTTGATTTCAAAAACAATACATTTCAGCGCTAGATCGACTCTTTATTAAATGAATGCTGTGTTAGTTAACTGGTGATGTTTTATTTATTTGTATTGGTACATCCGTGCCGCGAGATGCTCCGTGCCCCCCCATAAAGTATTTTATTTACACACAAGAAAACCAGATGAAATCATAGCATACTCCACACACATTAAATAGAAACAGGAACTGACAAGTAACAGAACTTTGACAGAATTTTTTTATTTGTTGAACACAAAGTTAATTTTTACCCTTAAATAGATTTGGGAGTTTTTTGTATTTCCTAGTTCGGGGAACAGACACAGTCTCTATATGATGATATCTAGGTGAAAGAGTCTCTATGTGATGGGATTTATCTGACCTCAGTGATGTGAGACAGCTGGTTTAGCCTGTCTGTCTGCTTCCTGACCTGAGCCCCAGAATCAGATAGTCAAGGATCAACCCTGAGACTATGTGCCATATTACTAGAGAGAAGAGCGCCATCCTAGGAGGCATGAATACCATCTCTTTTCAACAGGTCAGGTCTTCCCCAAAAACTTTTACAACCTGCCGATATGTAACAACAGGGCCGGCGCTCCGCACACGCACATCACGCGCTGCGCGTAGGGCACCAAGTGCTTGGGGGGGCACCAAAAAATCTGGGTCGTGAAAAATCATCACAATAGGCTACTAGTATAAATAACAAATAAAATATGTCTAAAGCATGTTAATATACAAAAGCAATACAAAAGTAATATAGGCCTAGACCAAATTAGTCGAGAAAAAGGTGAATCTCCTTTTTCGTCTCCCTCTGGTGCCCCCCCCTTCCCCACCTCCCAGTGGTCTGTTCGATTATGCCTCAATCAATGTCAAATTTGGCAGACACCGACCTCAGACATGGCCTCGAAAAGGCACCAAGAGTCGGGGGCGAAAAAAGGAAAAAGAATAGACAGCGGGATGATACTCGCGCGTCGCTTTGCAGGTAAGACAATGTTTTAAATAAAAATGTTAGTTTTGTAGCGCGGGCGCCCTTGCGTCGTGTATGCATGTCCAGGGGGGGCGTCGCTAGTAGTGCAAATGAAATGATCCGGGGCTTTTTTAGCCCTGCATGTTGAATCTTTTATTTTAACGGGGGTCCGGGGCTTTCTCCCCCGGAAAATTTTGAAACTTGGCCTGTTTAAGATGCAGTTAGTTTGTTTGGGGAGAAAAGGAAGACCGCTTAGATACGTTTTTTCGTTGTTGTTTTATGCGGATAATGCGGTCATTTTCAAGAGGTTCATAGGCCAAGGCCCAAGGGCGACATCTGTTGGTGAAACTGCAATTAGAAAAAAAAAAAAAACAACACAATCTCAGTGTTTGTATATTTTCATATTCACAGAGTTGTCAAATTATTAGGGCTGGGAAAAGATTAATCGCATCCAAAATAAAAGTTTGTGTCTACATGATATATGTGTGTGTACTGTGTATAATTATTTTGTATATATAAATACACACACATATGCACGTATATATTTAAGAAATATTTGCATGTATATACTGTATATATTTATATATAATTTATATTATATATAAATTTAAATATTTTATATATAAATAACAAATATCTCTTAAATACATAAATGCAAATGTGTATTTATATATATACAAAATAATTATACACAGTACACACACATATATCAATTATGTACAGAATTATTATATTGTGCTTCATCAGACTAAGAAATTCTGAATGGATGCTATTCCTTGGGTGAGGGGGTGAGGGGGTGAGTGGGTGGGGGGTGGGGGGGGGGGGGGGGGGGGTGGGGGGGGGGGGGGGGGGGCACCACCAAGCATTTGTGCTTAGGGCACCCAAATGGCTAGCGCCGGCCCTGTGTAACAACAGCAACTACATTAGATCTGGTGGTCAAGACATAACCCGCCAAATGTAAACAGTTTTAAATGCTTTGACTAACATGGTGTTCAACAACATACCATAAAGTTACCAAACTGGGAACCCCAAAAACACATCAACATGCACATATAAACACCACTCTTAATACAATACAATACAATACAATTTTATTTGTATAGCACATTTAAAAACAACTGGCGTTGACCAAAGTGCTTAACAAGGCCAAAAGACGTACAATACAGGTACAATACAAAGACACACACATCAAGATATATTAAAAGCTATTGAAAAGAAATATGTTTTCAGAGAAGATTTAAAAATTGACAGGGTTCGGGCAGATCTGATATGAGCCGGTAGGCTATTCCATAGCCTAGGTCCGTAAGCTGCAAAAGTGCGATCACCTCTATTTTTTAGTCTGGTTCGAGGGATAGATAGTAGGTTAGAGTCCCCCGATCTGAGTGCTCTTGACTGTGTGATTGGGTGAAGTAATTCAGATAGCCTTATCTTAAGTTAGCCTACTCTTTCATGAACAGGTTATTTTTGAGACTCAGTAGGCAGGGTTTAACCCTCTGGGGTCGGCGATATCGCCGGCGATACCAGCTCACTTTTTTTCTTATAAGTGCAAAAGAGACTCAAAATACTCTGTTGATTTTTATCCTACATATAACTGATGTACATCATTCGATTCTGTTAAGTGTCTATTTTTTTGTGTATACTCACAATAAAAACAAAGTTTTGTGCTTTTTGTCAAATAAAGAAAAATAAACATGATGCAAGTTTTGCCTTATCTCTATCAGTTAATTCTATTCTGAAACGAGTCCGAAAATGAACTGTAACTCAGTGAATACTTGTCACAAAGACACGAAAGATTTCTCTTTATGAAGCTGAAATTCTCTTCTTTTAAATGCAGTAATTTATATAAAAAACAAATATTCTCAGTTTATGTTATCTGTATGAAAAGAGAGAGATGTCAGTCTTTTTCCTTTCAGCTAATTATAGCTTATTACATGCAAATGTGACCACGCCCACTGAGAGCGCGCGCTATTCAAACGCAAATGTAAGCCATGGCAAGCAAGGCAAGCCATGAAAACGCCCACATCAGCTGGATAAAACATTAATAAGAATCTTGTACTTTACCTCGTCTTGCTACGCTGTGAGGAATATTACTACGGTATTAATCCTGGAAAAGTTACCTCAGAAGTGCTGGTAGTTTCATTTCGAGGAGCACGGATTCAGCTGATGTAGTAAGTTATTTATTCTTAAGTGCTTTGTTCTAATCGCGTTATTGAATAGTGTCTGTAAACTGCACAAAGACTGTTTAAATATGAATCGGGTGTCTGTGTGTGAGTGAATGAATGAACGATGATTGAACTTTGGTATTACAATGACACCTACACACAAGGTTTACTAAGGGGTAATCAGATATAGGTAAGTGGCTGCTAGAGATACTAATAGTTCTGTGAATATACTGAATACTTACATTCCAAGTCTTGAAGAACGGTGGGTCCTCCTCACGCAGATATACCAGGAGGGCACCAAGGGCTACAGTACGCTTCATATTGACATCGGGCTCTTCCTGGAAGAACAAGCAAAAATGAATATAACAGATTTCATCCTTCTTTCAGTATGGATGTGCTGACCAAATTTCATGGCATTTGGCAAAGTGTTAGACAGACAATGACGCCCTGAGGCCCTGCTGTCCAGTGGGACCTGAAGCTCAAAGTTCATCTTTAACTCACCTGGAGATCATAAATCTTTAAGATGTCATGCAGCGCCTCTGATATCTTTCCGGTTCGTGCCGCCTTTTGCCTATACAAGGACACCAGTCCAGGTGTATGTTGGTCGAGCACAGCATAGAACTGGTTCCATGGGTTGCCGTTTGTGATGCGTTGGAACTCAGTACAAAGCTACAAAACAAAAACAAAAATTTTTATATAAAAAGACTAATACTCAATTTGCAACAGTAAACACATTTGTGATGCAACATGTTCCGTTAAAATACATTGTTGAGCAACATGGTCACATGCAAAGTGATAGTTCTTACCCACAGTGAATAGTGGCACTTGAAATATGTGTGAAGAGTATCAGAAAAGAGAAGTGAGTCTGTGTTTCACCTGTGATTTAATCCGAAGATCCGGCCATTTCCCCAAGAAGTCCTTCACCTGTGGGTTTTCCTGAATTATCTCCTGGCAACGAAGGGCAAAGGTCTTCTGCATTAGCATTTCTATAAAGCGTAGGTTTTGCTGACTCTTCTGAACTTCGTCCATAATCTGCAGTCTCATTTCTTCCAAACTGCCCTGACTTTCTCCCTTGGGAAAGTTTGGAAGGAAGTTCACTTCAGTTCGTCTGACTCTTTTTATGTTGGAGTGTGGGTGCTCTTTGTCACGGTTATTTTTGCTCCTTTTACCTGCGTTGACAGACACCTCCAAACATCCAGATATTGACAGCTTGCCACAATAATCCCCCATCTTAAATTTCAGGCTCATTTTCCATCCATACCATCCATTCACCTTCCAGGCTCTTTAAGACAAGGATGAGCTATAACAAGCGCTTCAGCTGCCATACCACATCATTGTCACTTGGGTAAGGTTTGAAGTTGTACATCACTGCAGCCATGTTCTCCAAGATGTTGTGCCTTTGGGATCTGGTTAATTTCAGTGTCTTTCCAGAAGTTGCAAAGGCACTGTTTCCTTCTTCAAGCACATGCTCCACTTCATAAGAAAAAGTTGGCACAGGGAAGATGTCAGGCCAGGACTTCTGACGCTGGCTTATAGGCACAAGAGAAAGGATGTCTGTATCAGAAGATGCACATGAGCTGGTATCACTTTCTGATCTGATGTGTTATATGTCATAGATCAAAACGTGAAAATATTTAGAGGCTTTGTTCATTACAGACCTTATTTCGGGCGATTTAGCAAAAACCCATTCAAAAATCCCATAGACTTTAGAGCGAGGGAACCGGGAGTGCTAAAATGCTAACTCACTTCTGCGTTTTGGCCTACAGAGTGACGTCGTAACTTCGGCACTCTATAGACATAATAAATACATAGACGCCCTATTGGCCGCTGGAGCGTACGTCAACGGCGCCGCCATATTGGGGATGGCAACTTTCCCATACCTCTCATACCGGGAATTGAGAAAAATCCCAGTTTTGTACGCTCCTTGGGGATGTACACATCGCCACACAATTGAAAACAGCTTTCGGGGAATTACCTTTCACAAGCAAGACTGAACGTTTGTTTTTGGTTGTATTTGGTCATGATTTAATTAGTAATAGTTGTAACGATAGGCATTCTATTGACCACCACAAGGTCGCAGTATAGCCTTGCCTGTTGAGTGATGTTACATGTAGTGAACAAGAACGAGAGAAAAAAGATTAAAAAATAAAGAGAGCTGCTAACACACAGAGCTAGCAGCACAAATGTTCATGAGTGACTTTATTGAATAATATAAAGCAGAACATTACATGGTACCAGGACACGGGGTAAAGAAAAGAACTGATGCAAGATGGACGCAGTAAAACCACCAACTCGGGGGAATGTGGATGCGAGCTGGCGAACCTTCAAGCAACAATTTCAGCTCTACATTGCCGCGGTAGGAGTTGATCGTCGGGAGGAAGAAAGAAAAATAGCCCTTTTGCTAACCATTGCCGGAGCGGAAGCTATTGAGGTATACAACATCTTTGTATTTAATGAACCCGGCGATAAAGACAAGTTTGACGAGGTCCTAAAAAAATTTGATGAACACTGTCTTTCGAAGAAAAATGAAACTTACGAGAGATACGTATTTCGTTCTCGTCTCCAACAGCCTGGTGAGTCGTTTGATAATTATCTCACCGATCTCAAAATAAAAGCTAAGTCCTGCAACTTTGGTGATCTAAAAAACTCAATGATAAGGGATCAGGTTGTATTTGGTACAAATGAGAAGAAGCTAAGAGAAAAGCTGTTGAGGGAAGCGGATCTCACACTTGAAAGTGCAATAAAAATATGTCAAGCTAATGAGCTGGCAAAGCAACATGCTCTTACTTTTCAAGCGGCCCCATATAACCAAGAAAGCGAATCCGTGAACGTAGTGAAAATGAAAGGAAAATCACGGTTCAAGTTCAAATAAAAAGACAAAAACAGAGACAATGATCAAACACAGTTTGACTGTAAGAAGTGTGGTGAAATGCACGGACCAAGACAATGCCCAGCATTTGGGAAAACATGTGCAAAGTGTAAAAAGCAAAATCTATGCGAGAATGTGTCATACCAAAAAAAAAATACACACAGTGCAGGAAGACCCAGATGACAGTGATGATTTGAGCGATACATTTTTCATCAAAATGGTGTCGTGTGAGAAAAACTATGTGCAGCCCCAAAATGCAAGTGACACAGAGCATTCAATACGTGCAGTAAAAGATGACAAATGGACTGCACCTCTGTTAGTCAATGGGACACTCGTCACCTTCAAAATTGACACCGGGGCCAAAGCCAACTTGATCAATGAAAATGATCTGAAAGCTCTTGCCGAGAAACCTAAAAGAGTTGCTGACAAGGAAATGTCATTAAAAGCATACAACAATCAGCCAATACCAACAATGGGCGGCTGTAGGCTCAAAGTGATTGCAAAAGGCAGACAACACAACTTGATGTTTACAATAGTGCCAATTGGACACAAGTCGATCCTTGGAGACAAAGCATCTGAAGATCTTGGACTAGTCAAGAGGATCTACCAGATCAATGACGACAACATAAAAATAGACCATCAGACTAAAAGGCTGTCACAAAGCGAAGGTAGTAAAAGTATTGTCAACAAATACTTGTCTGTCTTTAAAGGACATGGTACACTACCTTACACGTACAGAATACAGCTCAAAGAAGATGCTAAACCTGTGGTGCATGCCCCAAGGAGAGTGCCAGCCCCTCTTAAAGCAGAACTGAACAGAATGACACAGATGGGAGTCATCGAGCGAGTGGAAGAGCCCACAGACTGGGTTAATTCCATCACATGTGTTAAAAAAAGAAACTCCTCTGAGTTACGTGTCTGCCTAGATCCTAAAGATTTGAATGAAAATATTAAAAGAGAACATTATCAAATCCACAAGCGAGAAGAAATCCTGAGTGACATGGCCGGTGCAAAGTACTTCAGCAAATTAGACGCCTCGCATGGATTTTGGCAGCTGAAACTGGACCCAGAAAGCAGCAGGTACACCACCTTTAAAACACCGTTTGGGCGTTACTGCTTTCTGAGCCTTCCATTTGGCATCAAGTCGGCACGAGAGATTTTTCACAGAGCTATGGAGTCAATAATAGAGGGTCTGGAAGGAACACGAGTGTACATTGATGACTTAGTTGTCTGGGGAAACACAAAACAACAACATGATGAGAGACTTGAGAAGCTGTTACAGAGAGTGAAAAAGTATGGACTAAAACTAAAAAGAGAGAAATGTCTTGTTGGAGTGACAGAAATGACATTCTTGGGAGACAAGCTCACAGCAAACGGCGTGCTCCCAGACAACACAAAAGTGCAAGCCATACTGAATATGCCGGCTCCAACTGATAAAAAAGGAGTTTTGCAAGCAATGGGGATGGTTAACTTTCTGGGTAAGTTCATTCCCAACCTCTCCTCAAAAACTAAATGCCTCAGAGAACTGTTGCATCACAACGTTGCATTTGAGTGGACAACAAAACATGAAAAAGAATGGAAAGAACTGAAGAGAACTGTGACTGCTGAACCAGTTTTAACCTACTTTGATCCAACAAAACCAATTAAAATCTCCACTGATGCATCAAAAGACGGACTAGGAACCGTATTGCTACAAATGAACGAAGAAAAATGGCGACCTGTAGCATATGCATCGAGATCAATGACTGAGACTGAAAAACGTTATGCTCAGATTGAGAAGGAGACGTTGGGCCTAGTGTTTGGGTGTGGGAAATTTCACACTTATGTGTATGGACTGCCCACATTCACAGCAGAAACTGATCATAAACCGCTTATATCAATCCGGAAAAAGAATCTCAATGACATGTCGCCCAGAACCCAACGGATGATGATGACATTGCAGCGCTATGATTTTGACCTAATATACACGCCAGGTAAAAACATAGTGCTTGCTGACACACTTTCTAGAGCACCAGAACTCAACAGTGGCACAGCTGAGAACACTGCAGCAGAAGAAATTGAAACGCACATCAACATGGTCACTGCCTCACTGCCTGCAACAGACACCATGCTGCAGCAGATTGTCAAGGAGACAGCAGTAGACTCTGTGCTGCTCAAAGTGGCCCACTGTGTAAACAACGGCTGGTCAAAAGGAGTGTGCCCACAGTTTTTCCCGGTGCGGACAGAGCTGTGTATGTCAAAAGGACTCCTGCTGAGAAAGAACAGGATTGTTATCCCACAGACCATGCGCAAGGACATGCTTCAGCGTCTTCATGAAGGACACCTGGGAGTGGAAAAATGTAAGAGAAGAGCACGTGAAGCCATCTACTGGCCAGGTATCAACAAAGACATAGAAGAAATAATTGCGAAATCTGCCTTAGACACCACTACAAACAAGTCAAGGAGCCAATGCTGGTGGCCGAACTACCCAATGCTCCTTGGCAAAAGGTGGGCACAGATTTATTTCATCTGCATGGCAAGGACTATCTTCTTGTTATAGACTATTACTCGAACTACCCTGAGATTGCACAACTCTCCAGCACCACCGCACAGTCTGTTATAGTGCACATGAAAGGGTTCTTTGCCAGACACGGAATCCCACAATGTGTAGTGAGTGACAACGGTCCGCAGTATGATTGTGGAGAGTTTAAAGAGTTTGTGAAGCACTACGGATTCAAGCATGTTACCTCAAGCCCGTTGTACCCACAAGCCAATGGTCAGGCTGAAAAGGGAGTACAAATTGTTAAGAGGCTCTTGAAGAAAGCCAAGGATGGTAAGACTGATCCTCACCTTGCTTTACTAAGCTACAGAGCTGCACCTCTGGAGTGTGGAGCATCCCCTGCTGAGCTACTTATGAATCGCAAGCTCCGCACCACACTACCGCAATTGCAACCAGGACGAGACAATAACAACTGGATTAACAACAAAAAGAGACTCAAAATCAGACAAAAAAAGGCCTATGACAGAGCTACAAAAAGTCTGGAACCTCTTTGGGAAAAGGACACTGTGAGAATCGAGGGAGCTAATTGCTGGGACAGAAAAGCGACTGTGCTCAGTGAAGTCGGACCTAGATCTTACGTTGTGGAAACAGAGGATGGACATAAAGTGAGGAGAAACAGGAGGAGTCTGTTAAAGACTCATGTGGACACTGACAAACACGGTGAAATTGAATCTGAAAAACAAAGTGATACAGAAAAGCGACTGTGCTCAGTGAAGTCGGACCTAGATCTTACGTTGTGGAAACAGAGGATGGACATAAAGTGAGGAGAAACAGGAGGAGGTTCTACTTCCTGCTCAGCTACTGTTCGGACGCTCTTGCTTACTGCTCCGCGCTTTGCTCTATCGCTTTTATATTTTTTATTGCTCTATCGTTTATATTTTTATATTTTATTTCCTTTTATCACCTAATTTTAACTTCAGTACAGTGCTCAAACGCTTGAAAAAAGCAGAATTCTTTTCTCCGACCAGCCTCCCACTGAAAGCTTACATTCCGGGGAAGAGAAAACACAACTCCCTACATTCATAAGGATAAGAGAAAATGCCTCTTCTGGAATCTACTTGCTGCACTAACTGCCAGAGACTTTTACAAAGGATTGCAGTTCTTGAAACAAAGTTACTTGTGGGACCACCAAACCAGACGGAACACACAATCGAGCTTCATCATGGACGCCCTCAGCATACAGCCGGTGAGTCCCATGAATCTAGTGCTCCTCGACAGGCTATACTGAGTGTAGAGAAACAAGCCGATCGACTTACAAATCGATGGCACAAACAGGGAGCGAGACCCAAAGGCACTCGAGACATCAGATTGTCACGAGCATCACACATTGCAGTAGCATCCTCTACCCCAGATACGGCTCTGACAAGGATTGCAAACACTGGTCTCCTACCACCGCCTATACATCTTGAGAACAGATTTGAAGTATTAATGAATGAGGAATCCCTGAATGTAATGAATGTGATCGAACACAGAATGAATAAGCCAGTAGCTAACACTAATGCTAACTGGCGCTCAAGGTCGAGCAGACAGCGGCACTCAGCTCAGAGCGCAGCCGAGCCCAGGACTCTGATAGTGGGTGACTCGATAATCAGAAACATTATTAGCAGGGACACAACTACATGCTGCCTTCCACAAGCAACGACTTCTGATGTAAACAAGGAACTTCAGAACATTCTGATGAAACATAAGACTGCAAATCGACTCATTGTTCATGTGGGGAAGAATGATATTCATAAAGAGCAGTCAGAACTCCTTAAGAAGGATTTCAAGGAACTTTTTGAAACACTTAAAAGACTGAAAGTTCAGACATTCATCAGTGGACCACTCCCAGCAAGAGGAACAAACAGGTTTTCACGGTTGCTTGGGCTTAACACATGGCTGCAAAAAACCTGCAATATAAAAGGAGTGAACTTCATTGACAACTTCAATCTTTTCTGGAGTCAGAGGCAACTGTTTCAACAGGATGGGCTCCACCCAAACAAACTTGGCTCAAGAGTGCTAAAGGACAATATCTACTTCTCCCTCCATCATCCTTCTGCAGTGTGTGCCAATCCACTCAACCTGAATGGCACACACACACCTGGACACAGTATGAATGACCACAGGACTTCACTTATGCACCTGAATGGACATGCGGCCGACACATCACACAAGGACAATGATAACACCACTCAGCCACAACAACCTCTGCTCACGGACACAATCTCAGCTGAGCCCTGCCCACAGAGCTCACCACAAACAGACTGTGACATATTAGAACTGCTAGAAGATTCAGCACCCAAGGACGACTTTCTGGAAAACAGCCAGGGAATACAGGACAGCATATCACAGCCTCCGATAACACCAGAACAACAGCCCCTCTCACCAGACACGTTATCTCTCTCTCCAGCAACTCCACTTCTGTGCTTCTCAGAGAAAATGGAACAACTGGTGTATGCTGGAACCAAACTATCCCACTCTTTTGCTGCAAGCCCCCAGATGTCAACCAAAAAACGGCAGGCCCCACAACCACCAAAGCCTGCGGGCCCAGCTCGCCCTCCTCCTCCTCCTGTGAGAGCTCTTCGGCCTCTGCCACAGCGCCAGGGCCCACACCATCCTCCAGTGGCTCGCGGTGAACCAAAAACAACTGATACCAACTCTCAGTGATATATGTCGGGTACCCGCTATGATAACAGTAACTTTCTTAAATGTTTACAAAACAAGCGGGAACCCAGTGTGCCTGTATCTTTCTCTATTGCTGTTCAATTACATGATAGAAAATCTAAGGCCTTCAAAAGCCATACAGCAAACCCATCTAATCTGGTGCCTATCACACGGCAAACTAAGATCGCTGTGGGGACAAAAAGTAAGACTGTTAAGTTAGCACTTTTAAACATCCGCTCACTTAAAAATAAATCACTTCTAGTCAACGACTTAATAACCACATACAACCTGGACTTTATGTTTCTAAATGAAACTTGGCTAGAAGACAGCTGCAGTGCAACAGTCCTCAATGAAACATCCCCTCCTAACTTTACTTTTATGAGTGTTTGCAGAGCGGTAAAGAGAGGCGGGGGCGTAGCTGCTCTTTTTAAAGATGTCTATCAATGTAAGCAAATATCATTTGGGAATTACCCGTCTTTCGAATATCTGGGTATTGTGTTAAAAGGCGCTCCACGTATTTTACTTATCATTATTTACAGGCCTCCAAAATACTCTCCAGCTTTTGCTGAGGAATTTACAGAACTGTTATCAACAATTTCCTCTGAGTTTGACTGTTTTGCCATTGCTGGAGATTTTAACATTCACATAGATAATGCAGAAACCAATATGGCAAAAGAAATCAAAACTGTTTTCAAAACTTTTGATCTGACTCAGCATGTACATGGACCCACACATAATCGTGGACACACTCTAGATTTACTTATCAGTAAGGGTCTAAACATCTCATCAATTGTTATCAAGGATGTAGCACTGTCTGATCATTTCTGTATTTTCTTTGATATACTGATCTCTCCTGCCATTGAAGCTAGATCTGTGTCTGTCAAGAAGAGATGCTTAAATGAGAACATTAGTGTCCTATTTATGAAGGCTATATCTTTAAAACCAAGCATATCTGCTGACTCTGTTGATTTTCTCCTTGAATCTTTTAACTCAAAAATTAAAAGTGTAATTGATGATATTGCTCCTGTGAAAGTCAGGAAGAGTGGTAGACAAAAAGCACCTTGGAGAAACTCAACAGCTGTGCAAAACATGAAAAGACAATGCAGAAGAGCAGAGCGCATGTGGCGGAAGACAAAACTTGTAGTCCATTATAACATCTACAAAGACAGCATCCATGCTTTTAATATGGAACTAGGCAAAGCTAGACAGACTTTCTTCTCGAATATTATAAACAGCAACTTAAACAACACACGCACTCTTTTTGCTACTGTAGAGAGACTGACAAACCCCCCAAGCCAGATTCCCAGTGAAATGCTCTCAGACATCAAGTGCAGTGAGTTTGCTTCTTTCTTCTCTGAGAAAATCAATAATATCAGAAAGGTGATCAGCTCATCCTTGAGTTGCGCTGGGGTCAAACAGATCAGACCACTACCTGAGAAAGTAGTTACTATGTCTGTTTTCGAAGAAATTGATGGCAAAATTTTGGAAGAAACCGTACAGCACCTTAAAACATCAACCTGCGCCCTTGACACACTTCCCACATCTTTTTTTAAAAGTGTGTTAAACAGCTTAGAAGCAGATCTCCTAGAAGTGGTAAATGCCTCACTTCTTTCTGGGAGTTTTCCAAACTCCCTGAAAACTGCAGTTGTCAAGCCCCTCCTGAAAAAGAGCAATCTGGATAAGACCATCTTAAGCAATTATAGACCGATCTCAAATCTTCCTTTCATAGGCAAGATCATTGAAAAAGTTGTCTTCAATCAGCTGAACAAATTCCTAAGCTTGAATGGATACTTTGACAATTTTCAATCTGGTTTCCGATCGCATCACAGCACAGAGACAGCGCTCATAAAGATAATAAACGATATTCGCTTAAATACTGATACAGGCAAATTATCAGTGCTGGTACTACTCGACCTCAGTGCTGCATTTGACACTGTCGATCACAACATACTTCTTGACAGGCTGGAAAACTGGGTGGGGCTTTCTGGGATAGTCCTAAAATGGTTCAGGTCATACTTAGAAGGGAGAGGTTATTATGTGAGTATAGGAGACCATAAATCTGAGTGGACATCCATGACATGCGGAGTCCCTCAAGGCTCAATTCTTGCACCACTCCTATTCAACCTGTACATGCTCCCAATGAGCCAAATAATGAGAAAGAACCGAATCTCTTACCACAGCTATGCAGACGACACACAGCTCTACTTAGCCCTATCGCCTAACGACTACAGCCCCATTGACTCCCTGTGCCAATGCATTGATGAAGTAAACGGTTGGATGTGCCAAAACTTTCTTCAGTTAAACAAAGACAAAACTGAAGTCATTGCGTTTGGAAACAAAGATGAAGTTCTCAAGGTAAATGCATACCTTGACGCTAGGGGTCTAACAACTAAAAATCAAGTCAGGAATCTTGGTGTGTCTCTAGAGTCAGACCTTAGTTTCAGTAGTCATGTCAAAGCAATAACTAAATCAGCATACTATCATTTGAAAAATATTGCAAGAATTAGATGCTTTGTTTCCAGTCAAGACTTAGAGAAACTTGTGCATGCTTTTATCACCAGCAGGGTGGATTATTGTAATGGACTCCTCACTGGCCTTCCTAAAAAGACCATAAGACAGTTGCAGCTCATACAGAACGCTGCTGCCAGGATTCTGAGCAGAACCAGAAAATTTGAACATATCACACCAGTCCTCAGGTCTTTACACTGGCTCCCAGTTACATTTAGGATTGATTTTAAAGTATTATTACTGGTATATAAATCATTCAATGGGCTAGGACCTCAATATATTGCAGATATGCTCACTGAATATAAACCCAACAGATCACTCAGATCATTAGGATCACATCAGTTAGAAATACCAAGGGTTCACTCTAAGCAAGGAGAGTCTGCTTTTAGCTATTATGCCAGCCGCAGCTGGAACCAGCTTCCAGAGGAGATCAGATGTGCTCCTACAGTAGTCACATTCAAATCCAGACTCAAAACACATCTGTTTAGCTGTGCATTTACTGAATGAGCACTGTGTCAATGTTCGTCCGACTGTTTTTACTGTACTTTATTTTATTTTTTATTCTAAACTGTTTTAATTATTTCCTCCTATGTAAAGCACTTTGAATTACCATTGTGTATGAAATGTGCTATATAAATAAACTTGCCTTGCCTTGCCTTGCCTTACACCAAATGCACACACAGCTGAGCCTCACACCACAGACTCTCAAATGACTGAACCAATCAGAAGGTCTACTAGACCTAGAAAACCACCTGAGAGACTTATTGAAAAAATATGAGGCTTTACAGTGTTGTTTAAAGTAGAGTGCCTTGTTATAGTTATTGTTATTTCTTTGAGGTACAAGTACTTTGCAATATATTGACCTTTTGCATTTTCGTAAGGCGTTATTGCAAGCAAAAGTTTAAAGTTAAGTTAAAATGTTCAATGTCTTTGTTTTATAACTTTGGAAAGGGGTTGTAACGATAGGCATTCTATTGACCACCACAAGGTCGCAGTATAGCCTTGCCTGTTGAGTGATGTTACATGTAGTGAACAAGAACGAGAGAAAAAAGATTAAAAAATAAAGAGAGCTGCTAACACACAGAGCTAGCAGCACAAATGTTCATGAGTGACTTTATTGAATAATATAAAGCAGAACATTACAATAGTAACGTTCAGAGGATAAATTTAAAAATATTACTGTTATTGTGTCACGAAATGTAGTTTTAATAGCTTTTCAGTCGACAATGTAGTTGTTTAAAGCTCAAATATGTGGTTTGTTTATAAAGATAGCGACTATTTAAAAATTTGATCTGACGTTTTCGGAGTTGTGAGATCCGTTCACCGGCGCCCAGCGCTCTGCACCCCGCCTGGAACAGCCGTGCCTCGGCCAGTGCTTCTGACGTTTCCCGCTGGCTCGGATGTCTCTAGTCTGCTAGTGGTTAAACGTGAGATATAATTCGTCTTGTGTATATCTAACGGGCGATCTTTGGGCTCATTAATCTATAAATGGTTCCCTGGTAAATCTTTTTGGCTGAGGGCAAAGTGAAGTTATATTTAGGCTAGGCTATTTTAACGTTGTATCCTGCTGTATGTTTGACTGCTACTTCTGTTATAATGGCTATTACTGATCAATCAAACTGAAATTTAACAAAAAGAGTTCAATATTAAATATAAGTCACTATTTAACTTATTTTTTTTATTGTGTATATTCTGTAATTGATATTTCTTATTCTATTGCTATTATTATTAAACGATATGCTATTATCAACATTTTTATGATTGTATTATTGTACTTATGATATTATATAATTATATTATTCATTACTATTTTATTTGCTGTATACTATTTGTTTGTTTTATTGACTAAACTATTTACTATTACTTCTCACTTTATGTTATATTTACTATTTGCATTGCACTGTAGTTGTACCATAACATATGTATTATCATAAAGTATCAGTTATCTTTGTTATTGCTAAAATCTGGTCAATCACAGAAAATGCTTTTTCCACAATAAGAAAACTTAAATTATACCTCAGTCAGGGGTATTCACCATTCTTATCCAAGGATATAAAAAGCCAGATTCATGACAAGCCTGAGCTTTGACCATTCTTTATTAAATAAAAATAGTTTACAAGTCTAACTATCGAGATTTTAAATAACTAGAGATTGAACTTTTTGTACACCACATACAAACCACTGAAATCGGTTGATAAATGTAAAAACAGTTTTTGTTTTTAACCAGGAAAAAACGCAGCTCACCGTTTACTTGCATTAGATTACAGTGTTCTCTGTTGCAGTCTTGCCCTCTGCAAAATGGCGGACCCATTGACGTATCGCAGCAACCATAGACATAATAAATACATAGACGCCCTGTCACTACTCGATCCGTACTGCGCATGTGCGAAAACGCGTCTCCTTCCTGTCTGATGTCGAAACCATTTACGGCAGTTGTTGTTCGACACTACCCCAAGGGGGTAATCCATCAGCCGGAAGCTGAAGCCTCGCGGGAGCCGCCATTGTAGCAGAGCTTCACCTGCTGTTAGCATCCCATTGACTCCCATTCATTTTGGCGTCACTTTGACAGCGAATAACTTTACATCTGAGGCGTCCAAAGACTTAATTTGTCGATTATTTATTTATAAAGAAACACGACAATGTATAAAATGCTCCATTACTTTGTATCTAACGTTACGGCCCCGTAGAAGCCGTTTTTGTAAAAATAGGCTAAAAATTGCGTCATAACCACGGGACTTTCTGTCGCACAATAGAGACATTACCGTATGCGTATAGACAGGAGGAGAAGCTCGCGGCAATCTTTTACTGTCTATGAGGCAATCGGGGGGACATGGAGCCACAAAGTCAAGGTAGAAGCCCATGAATAGAGAGTCCATAAAAGCAACGGGACAAAATATTTCAACAACGTTTTTGAGGAATTAGGTGATTCAGATTTGTCTTGGCACAGCTACTAGAAGATTTTCAACAATCAGACTGTCGTCACGCTCAGTTTGAGCCAGCGCAGTCGCTCAGACATCAGACAGGAAGTGCAATAATCGGGCTTCAAGTCTTCTCCGTTGAAATCACTGGGGTCGCTGTGTCCATTTCTTTTACTGTCTATGGACACTACCCGATCCGTATCGTAACCATAGACAGTAAAAGATCGTAACTGAAGCCCCTTAACTGACTTTTATTTATCCTTTGTCATTTTATTTATTGTTTATTTATTTTAATTTAACTTTAATTTATTTTCTTCTCCCTAAAGTTGTGTTATTCTACGTGCTCTGTTTCCTGTTAACACTCATATTTTTGTCAATTCTGTTAAAGCTAGTGTAACCCATGTTAAAATATGACATAAATAAGAATAGTTTAAAAAGCTGCATAAATAAGTTTGAAAGTTAAGTGATTTGTTTAATGTAAGTTAGTTAATCAGAGTTAATTAAAAATGTTAATACAACAATTTAATGTTTAAGATTAAAAGTATGCTGACAGAAAATTCATGTCACTGCCCCTTTAAGGGACTAGTGACGCTAGACGCAGCACCTCAGTTG
This sequence comes from Tiaroga cobitis, assembly GCA_030578255.1. Lineage (NCBI taxonomy): Eukaryota > Metazoa > Chordata > Actinopteri > Cypriniformes > Leuciscidae > Tiaroga > Tiaroga cobitis. Next base: position 32,796,400 of record CM060615.1, on the reverse strand, counting down.
ACGCTGCAGCAGAGACCTGAGGGAGAGAACGAGCTGTGTTTAATAAGCAGAGAAAAGAGTGAAAAAGTTGATTTTGCAGTTGAAGAACATAACTTACCTGGTCGGGAACTGACAGGGATTTTATGAGAACTAAGCCACACCGGTTTTGGTTTTTTGCTTGGTTTGAAGCTTGGTCGGAGCGAAGATTGGTCTGCAGTGTGCGGGCGCGCACGTGCGCAGACGGGATTCAAGATGGCGAGCCAGACCCAGATTTTCAACTCATCCTTTCCATCGCGTTAGTGAGGAAATCTCCTGCGTATGGTGACTTGCCGCCAGAGTGGTAGGAGTATCAGGAATTGGATTTGAACTGAACTGGAAATTGATTGAACTATTATTTTTGGACTGATTTGAACTGGATCTCTCCATTGAACTGAATCTTTTCATTGAACTGAACAATTGAACTCACATTTGGCCTTGAACTTAAATTTAAGGTTTCATATTTTTATTTTCATATTGAGTTCATATGTTTGAATGTGATTTGAACTGTTGTGGTCCACTTTGATTGGTTGTGTAAGTTGAAGGTATTTTCTTACCTGTAAAAGAAAGGAAAAGAGTTAACTCAGGAAGATAAATGGGAATCCTAAAATAGGTGCAACCTAGGAAAAGACTGGTCTAACTTAGATTAGTTAACCAAAATAAATAAGGTGAACCAAATAACAAAAATAGAGTGAAATATCTTTTCATTTATTATACCTACCTCAATAGTAAGAACCTGCAGGGAATATTTTTCTTGTTTTTTTCTTGGACTGTATATTCCATGTGTGTTTTGCATTCAGTAAAATTGCCGGCCTTTTATATATAAAGAAACGGTCTCTGGTGTAATTATTTTTGCTCCCCACTCCTTAGAACCTAGAACTGGTCCAGTGGCGCAGTAGGTGGTGTGATACCGGTGCTACACTAGTTATTGTTGTCAATTTTACATACAGATGTGTATGTAGCCTCCTCTACAGAAGTAATATTGTAATATTTACAATATTACTACATGTTATATTTCATTTTGTAAAGGTTTGTTCTACTTATTGCAGCATACTTTAACAAATGTCTGCACTCAAGAAAACACACAGAAACACTCAGAATAACATTATTTATTTATTAATAAATGAATTCATCCATACCTACCTCCATCCATCTATCATCCATCCCTCCATCTATCTACCCCTCCATCTATCTATCCATCCATCCTTCTATCCCTACATCTATATCCATCTCTCCCTCCTTCCTTCTATATCTATCCCTCCCTCCCTCCTCCCTCCATCCCTCCATCCCTCATCATCCCTCCTCCCTCCCCTCCATCCCTCCTCCCCTCCCTCCATCCCTCCTCCCCTCCCTCCATCCCTCATCATCCCTCCTCCCCTCCATCCCTCATCATCCCTCCTCCTCTCCCTCCATCCCTCCTCCCCTCCCTCCATCCCTCCTCCCCTCCATCCCTCATCATCCCTCCTCCCCTCCCTCCATCCCTCATCATCCCTCCTCCCCTCCATCCCTCATCATCCCTCCTCCTCTCCCTCCATCCCTCCCTCCATCCCTCCTCCCCTCCATCCCTCATCATCCCTCCTCCTCTCCCTCCATCCCTCCTCCCCTCCATCCCTCATCATCCCTCCTCCTCTCCCTCCATCCCTCCTCCCCTCCCTCCATCCCTCATCATCCCTCCTCCCCTCCCTCCATCCCTCATCATCCCTCCTCCCCTCCCTCCATCCCTCATCATCCCTCCTCCCTCCCCTCCATCCCTCATCATCCCTCCTCCCCTCCCTCCATCCCTCCTCCCCTCCCTCCCCTCCATCCCTCCTCCCCTCCCTCCATCCCTCATCATCCCTCCTCCCCTCCCTCCATCCCTCCTCCCCTCCCTCCATCCCTCATCATCCCTCCTCCCTCCCCTCCATCCCTCCTCCCCTCCCTCCATCCCTCATCATCCCTCCTCCCCTCCCTCCATCCCTCATCATCCCTCCTCCCTCCTCCCTCCCCTCCATCCCTCCTCCCCTCCCTCCATCCCTCATCATCCCTCCTCCCCTCCCTCCATCCCTCCTCCCCTCCCTCCATCCCTCCTCCCTCCTCCCTCCCCTCCATCCCTCCTCCCCTCCCTCCATCCCTCATCATCCCTCCCTCCATCCCTCCTCCCCTCCCTCCATCCCTCATCATCCCTCCTCCCCTCCCTCCATCCCTCCTCCCCTCCCTCCATCCCTCATCATCCCTCCTCCCCTCCCTCCATCCCTCATCATCCCTCCTCCCTCCCCTCCATCCCTCCTCCCCTCCCTCCATCCCTCATCATCCCTCCTCCCCTCCCTCCATCCCTCCTCCCCTCCCTCCATCCCTCATCATCCCTCCTCCCCTCCCTCCATCCCTCATCATCCCTCCTCCCTCCCCTCCATCCCTCCTCCCCTCCCTCCATCCCTCATCATCCCTCCTCCCTCCCCTCCATCCCTCCTCCCCTCCCTCCATCCCTCATCATCCCTCCTCCCTCCCTCCATCCCTCATCATCCCTCCTCCCCTCCATCCCTCATCATCCCTCCTCCCCTCCCTCCATCCCTCATCATCCCTCCTCCCCTCCCTCCATCCCTCATCATCCCTCCTCCCTCCCCTCCATCCCTCCTCCCCTCCCTCCATCCCTCATCATCCCTCCTCCCTCCCCTCCATCCCTCCTCCCCTCCCTCCATCCCTCATCATCCCTCCTCCCTCCCCTCCATCCCTCCTCCCCTCCCTCATCCCTCATCATCCCTCCTCCCCTCCCTCATCATCCCTCCTCCCCTCCCTCATCATCCCTCCTCCCCTCCCTCCATCCCTCATCATCCCTCCATCCCTCATCATCCCTCCTCCCCTCCCTCCATCCCTCATCATCCCTCCTCCCCTCCCTCCATCCCTCATCATCCCTCCTCCCCTCCCTCCATCCCTCATCATCCCTCCTCCCTCCCCTCCATCCCTCCTCCCCTCCCTCCATCCCTCCTCCCCTCCCTCCATCCCTCATCATCCCTCCTCCCCTCCCTCCATCCCTCATCATCCCTCCTCCCCTCCCTCCATCCCTCATCATCCCTCCTCCCTCCCCATCATCCCTCCTCCCTCCCCTCCATCCCTCCTCCCCTCCTCCCCTCCCTCCATCCCTCATCATCCCTCCTCCCCTCCCTCCATCCCTCATCATCCCTCCTCCCCTCCCTCCATCCCTCATCATCCCTCCTCCCTCCCCTCCATCCCTCCTCCCCTCCTCCCCTCCCTCCATCCCTCATCATCCCTCCTCCCCTCCCTCCATCCCTCATCATCCCTCCTCCCCTCCCTCCATCCCTCATCATCCCTCATCATCCCTCCATCCCTCCTCCCCTCCCTCCATCCCTCATCATCCCTCCTCCCTCCCTCCATCCCTCATCATCCCTCCTCCCCTCCATCCCTCATCATCCCTCCTCCCCTCCCTCCATCCCTCATCATCCCTCCTCCCCTCCCTCCATCCCTCCTCCCCTCCCTCCATCCCTCATCATCCCTCCTCCCCTCCCTCCATCCCTCATCATCCCTCCTCCCTCCCCTCCATCCCTCCTCCCCTCCCTCCATCCCTCATCATCCCTCCTCCCTCCCCTCCATCCCTCCTCCCCTCCCTCCATCCCTCATCATCCCTCCTCCCTCCCCTCCATCCCTCCTCCCCTCCCTCATCCCTCATCATCCCTCCTCCCCTCCCTCATCATCCCTCCTCCCCTCCCTCATCATCCCTCCTCCCCTCCCTCCATCCCTCATCATCCCTCCATCCCTCATCATCCCTCCATCCCTCATCATCCCTCCATCCCTCATCATCCCTCCTCCCCTCCCTCCATCCCTCATCATCCCTCCTCCCCTCCCTCCATCCCTCATCATCCCTCCTCCCCTCCCTCCATCCCTCATCATCCCTCCTCCCTCCCCTCCATCCCTCCTCCCCTCCCTCCATCCCTCCTCCCCTCCCTCCATCCCTCATCATCCCTCCTCCCCTCCCTCCATCCCTCATCATCCCTCCTCCCCTCCCTCCATCCCTCATCATCCCTCCTCCCTCCCCATCATCCCTCCTCCCTCCCCTCCATCCCTCCTCCCCTCCCTCCATCCCTCATCATCCCTCCTCCCCTCCCTCCATCCCTCATCATCCCTCCTCCCCTCCCTCCATCCCTCATCATCCCTCCTCCCTCCCCTCCATCCCTCCTCCCCTCCCTCCATCCCTCATCATCCATCCCTCATCATCCCTCATCATCCCTCATCATCCCTCCTCCCTCCCTCCATCCCTCATCATCCCTCCTCCCCTCCATCCCTCATCATCCCTCCTCCCCTCCATCCCTCCTCCCCTCCCTCCATCCCTCATCATCCCTCCATCCCTCATCATCCCTCCATCCCTCATCATCCCTCCTCCCCTCCCTCCATCCCTCATCATCCCTCCTCCCCTCCCTCCATCCCTCATCATCCCTCCTCCCCTCCCTCCATCCCTCATCATCCCTCCTCCCCTCCCTCCATCCCTCATCATCCCTCCTCCCCTCCCTCCATCCCTCATCATCCCTCCTCCCTCCCCTCCATCCCTCATCATCCCTCCTCCCTCCCCTCCATCCCTCCTCCCATCCCTCCTCCCCTCCATCCCTCCCTCCCTCGCACACTCATGAACAAACAAACATGGCATTGACCTTCAGGCCTTGTTCATCAGCACAGGATGATAAAAATGTTTCCATGTCATCTAGACACTGGAATAAAAACAAAAAGTCATCCTTTGCGTCAGGAAGTTCCTCCAGGACCTTCCTGAGGGCATTTTTTTGTTGACTTGCGCTCATCTGCAGAAAAGAAGGCTCTGTCACCTTCCCACAGAATAAGTCTCCATGACTGCGTACCCAGTCCCGCGCTGTAAGAAGGTCTCTTACAATGAATGGCTGTAAATATATATATAATGGCACAAAATAATTAATCTATTTATCTAGCATGCATGCAACTGTTTGATGTATGACCAATAAAATAATTTACCTTATCAGTGTCCTCTTCAACTTCAACTCTTTTGCTGAGCGACAGTTTGGTGGTGGTGGATTTTGACACCCTAAAGACAGGCTCAAGGTTTCCCTGAAGGAGTTGGGATGCTTCCTTTGTCCAAAATGCAAATCTTTGTCAATGCCTTTGGAAAATATGTAAATGTAGGAACTCTATTTGTATAAAACCTTTTTATTGTCACTATTCTAACAGTGGCTAAATACAGCCAAGATACTGACATTTTATCTGTAGAATATCTGTCATACCCTTCTAGGCCAAACCTCTCCATCAGCTGAATGCACCACCACTGGCGAATCAATGGCACCTCCTCCTAAAAACACACACAAAAATAAAAAATAAATATTTGATGCATATGAGTTTGATGGGAGACTTGTGTGAAAATCCAGCTTACCTCTGTGAATATTAATGGACAGGAAGTACAGGTACTGAGAGCATACTGTGAAATACAAATAACACTGTAAGACTTTGATTTTATTATCTAACAGCTCTGAAAAATGAATTATTCTTACCATCAACATGTAAACAGCACAGGAATTCTCTGAACACTGTTGAACAGAAACCTGTAAAAGGGAAAGTCCATCCAAAGTCATTTTAAAAACAACTGCTAGCTTGTTTAAACATTTATACATGCATACTTAAATTAGCTTTACACAATTCTATCCTTTAAAACATACCCCAAGGTCTCTTCCTGTTTTTTCAGTCCAGGATCCTGGGTCAATGGAGCTTGCAATGTGCCTGGCATTCCAAAGAAAACACAAAATACATAATATGTAATTAAATTATCAGTTATGTATGGTGATAACGAGGCTTTATGAACTTGAAGCCTGAGAACGAGGCTTTTATGTGAACGAAGCCTGAGAACGAGGCTCCCTTTGGAAATTGTAACCAAATAACATGCCTGGAACAAGGCTAGTAAATTAATTATCTTTTGTCTCAACCTAAATATGGTTCTGTAAGTCTCATCTCCAAAACCATCAGGACGAAGAGAATCAAGGAAAAGTATCTCCCTTTTAGCTACCAACATAACCTGCAATGGGTATTTTGTTAATATCCATGAAAATAGAACGCGCTTAACCCTACCTTTTGAATTAAAATGTCACAGCTAGAAAGATTATAGAAAAAGAACTCAACAGAGAGCAGATAGTGATCTGCTTCATCCGGCTGGCTGCTCCAAGCTGGAAATAGTATGAGATCCTTGGACCTCACGTTTTCCTAATAGTATTGGAACAAAAAATTATTCAATATTCAAATACTTCTGTGCCTGTTCCCAAAAGAGTTATTTCTTGGTTGATGAGTATATGATAGAAAAAACAAAAACAAAAACAAAAAACACTTGCAGGCAAACAATGCACTGGGTCCACATTTTGGTCTTTCCAGGTGGGAACCACATAGAGGTCCACAATGTGAACATCTTTTCCCTTATGGAAAGAACATTATAAGTTACTGAACATGCATACATTAAAATAAGTACTTTTTAAAAGAAGATATAATAGTATGAAGTACATGTCTTTGTGCAGCTTCTTCCACAATCTTGAGGCAAGCATTTCCGATCTGAAATTAATTGAAAAAAAATTACATCCCAGTGAAAGCTGCCTTGTGGAACATTATGCATTATCTGGGAATTTCGTTTTTTGTGCTGTAAACTAAGATTGAACATACGCACATTAGATTCCATGCACTGGCTTAAACCCAGGCTACAGAAGTCTTCTCGGGTGAGGCAAAATTTGCCTTGCTTTATGATCAGTTCTCCTGATGGACGATTTTTGTCTAACACATACTTTAACTAAAAACAAAGAGCATTTGACATGATTAAGTAATGGCGATTTAAAGTTTTACTAAACAGACAGAATGCTTACCAGTTCATCTTGAATAGGGCCCAAGTCCTTCTCCCACTTTGCTCCTGAACAAGCATATGGATGCTCTATCTGCCACTCAAATATTGAGTAACAGTGGTCCTGGAGAATCATCCTCTCAGTTGGTCCATCTGATGATCCACAAATACGTGACAATTAGCAATTAAGTACGATACTGAACTCACGATACGATATTATTGCGATACTCCCAAGAAATATTATAAAAGGTTATTACAAAATGCACTGTTGATTAAAATGCTAACTTTGATATTACATTGTGGGTTTAAATGAATAGGCTTGGACTTGGTGCTTGTAACCCAAAGACAATGGTGCCACCAGAATAAAAATATTCATGATTCTGAAGCTGAAAATACTTAATTATTTTAGACGAATATGCTTAACATTCTGGTAACATAAGACGTTTGGCATAAAAACAACATTATATAGTAGTTTAATGTAATACTTACACAAAAACTCTGCAAACAATTTTTTTTCCTCACACAATTTTTATTTTGGGTGAACTATCCACGATACATATTTTCACTATCCACGATACGTATTGTTGCATGATTTTTGTATTACGATATATTGTGGCACGATATATTGTTACACAACACAATTGAACTAAGGCCTAATGCTGGATTAGTCTAAACCTTGTCATAGTTACCTTTGATGATAAAATTCGCAGACGACCGTTTCACTTTCCGACGCTCTGTCAGGCATTTCTCCTTTTAAGAGAAATTCTTGAACTTTCACATAAAATGCAAAAGAATGCATGTTTTTTTCGCACATGCAGGACAGTACAGTACAAATTGTGACAGTAAACGGATCGAGTAGTGACAGTGACGATGTCGTAAAACATTGATGATGACAGGAAGTGGCAGAAAAAACTTCGTTCTCGCACATGCGCAGTACAGATCGTGTTTCCGGTACGGATCGAGCAGCGACAGGGCGTCTATGTATTTATTGTGTCTATGTGTAATGATTTGGTTGTGGTGGTAAGACAGCATTCAGCAGAGAGAGTGAGAATCCAAACGCAGTTTATTAACAAATATAATCCAAGGTCATAGTCCATACCAGGCAGAGGGTCAAGCACTTGTAATCAGAGCAAACACAAATACAATCCACTGAGGCAGACAGGAACAAGGAATCCAAAACTCAGGAAAATATAAAGAAACCAGGAACTGCTCAAAATACTGACAGAGTGTAAACTAAACCAAACCAAACCAAACCAAACCAACAAACAAACAAACAAGACTTAATACTAAATGAAGGCAAAAGGCATTTAAATAGACAGGGTGATGATCTGTTTCAGCTGTGTCTTGTTTCATTTGATCAACTAATAATGAGCAAAGGATTCTGGGAAATGAAGTCCGGGAAAAAACAGAGTCTAAGGTAAACGGTGAGGGACTAGGATGCCATCAGTTGGCACATGATGGCACCTGCAGCTGACAGATGTAACACTATGGCAGCAACGTTCCAAAGCGGCCAATAGGGCGTCTATGTATTTATTATGTCTATGATTCACACCAGGAGCAGGAGCAGCGCGTGAGCGTCGAGCAGGAGCGGCGCGTGAGCACCAGTAAAGCGCGGGTTTTGGCGCCGAGTCTATTTTTGCTGAGCTCAATTTAAGTGAGAGCACACTTTTGATGATCAAAATAAATATGATTTCACACAAAAAGTGCCCAAAATGCACAGAATTTGCAAGTCTGGTGTGTTTTAACAAGAACTGGAGTAGGCTATTTTAGAAAAGAAAATGAATTTGTTTAGTTGGATATTGGATGTGAACAGAAGGAAATGGTTCTTCCATAACACTGCACTTTAGATGTGTGTGAATTTCCCCCACCAGGAGTAATTTATATAGTCCTATTTTATAGCGAACACTGTTCAAAAAATGTTCTATATCAAAATGTTAAATATTCTACTAAAGAAAAGAGAGAAAATAAATATTTGTGTGTTCTGTAAAGTGGTTAGAAAAAATGAAATTGTAATCGGCTAAAATCGGTATCGGCAGGTCAAACTCAAGGAGAAATCGGAATCGGCCTAGAAAATTGTAATCGGTGCATCTCTAAGATCTACTACTTAGATTTTTTTTAAATCACAAGATGTAAATGTACTTTCAGTGCAACAGTATGAATCGTTTGGGCGTCAACAGCAATTTCCTTCTACACTGTATGCAGAGAGGGCTGAGTTGTCATTGAGCTCTGATACACTGTGGACAGTTACGTTGCCTGGGTAAAGTTCATATGATCTCAGGTGTTCACTGTGGTGTGATTTGTGTCCTTGGCAAAGAAAAGTGACATCATTGTTAACAAGGAGGATCTGCTGAATTTTGCTAAACTGAGGTAGTCCCCCACAGATACAAACATCCCAACATCATAATCAGTACCATCAATAATGATTTTTGATGTGCTGTAAATCAGGTTGCTTTCTGTGTTTTGCTTAATGTGTTCTTTTGCAACCTCAGGAAGCTCTGAAACCAAGACAGAGGAGACATTTGATGTCTGCTGATGTGGTTTAAAGAATGATGATGCTCTGAGATAGTAGGCCATCATGTGCTGATGCCTAGTCGCCTGTGTTGTTTCTGGCGGCCTGTTTTAATTTTAGTTTTAGTCTAGTCTTTGTGTCAAGCTGTCATTTTAGTTTTTATTAGTTTTAGTCACGTTCATACTCTTTTTAGTCTAGTCAAGTTTCAGTTGACTAAAAGTCTGACCATTTTAGTCTCATTTTAGTCAGCATAATCCATGACTATTTTCGTCTAGTTTTAGTCGACGAAAACTGATGACATTTAGTCTAGTTTAAGTCAATGAAAATTGTATTTTAGTCTCTTTTTAGTAATGCAATTCTATTTAACCCAGTCAATACAGTATAAGTACCTACTAGTAGTATAGACAAAACAAATGTTCTTTTAGCCAAACCCATCTCAAACAAGGTTATCTTATTATAGTTGCCTTAAAGACTCAAGAATACACATCCATTCCAGACACGGAAGATGCTCTGATTTGAATTTACAAGATATTTATTTTACCAACCAAACATGTTAGAAGTACACACACAGATAGTTTCAAATAAAATAAAAACAATAAATAGAATAGAATCACATGACAATGCCAGAAATAAATGAATATATTCAAGTTTAACATAAAGAGAAACAAGGTGCTTGAATGCTCGAGCAACAATAACATACTAAAAAGTGCAAATAAAATGTGTGTGTCTGTTACTTGTATTGCTTGTAAACTGAAATAAACTGAACTATTAAAAGATATAACAATACAAATGGTTTGGACCTTAGAGAGATATAATGGGATGGGAAGCACTGGCTCCATACAGTGGAATTTGTTGATCAGAAAAGAACAAACAGTAATGAATTATGCCAACTACTGAACCAAATAACCAGCAGTCTCAACAGCAACTACATAAACGGTAACCTCCTGAATGTGTTATTTTAAGACTGGTTGTCACAAACAAGAAAAAAACAAAACTGCTTCTTGCATGTCTGTTCAGGCCAGCCATTAACTACTACTTAGGCTTGTTTACTTTGAGGAAAGTGCTTCTCTCCAAAATGGTCCTAGCCCTGTTCCTGCGGCCACAAGAGAGGTAACCAGTTACACTGAAGACCCTTTCTGTAAATGCCTGAGAGGCTGGCATCGCCAGGAGGTCCAAGGCCAGAGGTTTCAGTGTTGGAAAGGCAGTGGAACAACACTGAGTTAACCAATACTCAATGCTGGATTCATCAACCTCAGCACTATAGCAGCAGTCTGGTGGGACTCGGACAGCCCCTCTTTATATTTTAAAATCTCCTGCCTAATGTGTGTTGTCTTGGCTGTCTTGGGCCTCGGTGGACGATTAGCACCGAAGAACTTAAATCTACACTGTTTTGCGGGGGTTGACTCTGGAGCCTCTGTACCCTCATTTGCGACTTGCTCATCATCGGTCAACTGCTCTTCTCGTACTTACACTCTTTGTGGCACAAGATGAGCAATGTAGTCCTCCGCCTTTCTGACAAGATTCTTTACTTTGTTGTCATCATTTTCCAGAAGGGTTTCAGCTGCACAAGGGTCCACAAAGCATGCTGCTGCAGGGAGTGGTGAGAAACTGTCAGCCGTTATGTCAAGAAACACACTAAAGCGCCTATCCTTGCTGGACAGCATCTTCTGAGCCAGAGTAGCTGCATCTTTGTAGGTTCGCCCATGTGCAAGCCAGAGCATATGAGCGGAGTGGAGCGGTGAGAATCGCAGCTACTCGCTCACAGAACTGTTCCCCCCTCCGCTCCGCCGCTCAAAGCCACATCAGGCCGCTCCGCTCATTATCGCTCAGTTTGCTTCGCGTTCCACTCAAATCGCCCCCCGCTTGCTCCAAAAAAGGAAAAAAATCTGCATGTATTTGTATTTCACTTTTAGCTTAGACAACAGCCTTACCTCCCAAAAAGGACTAAAGACCAACAACAACATTTTCCAAACAGAAATGTTTTATTTCAAATTAGGCCTAGCATGTAAGAACAGAAATATAGCCTACACAAAATGTCCTGTAAAATTAAATGAATAAATGGGCCTAATAATATAAATAAAAATTATATAAACAAAAATATACATAAAAGTTTTAAAAGTAAATTAACTATAGGCCAGAATTTTAATAACTGAACTTTTGGTCAACGCGCACGATAAAAATTTAAATTGGATTATATCCATTGTACACACAAACTGCTGTAAAATTAAACGAATAAATGGGCCTAATAATATAACTAAAAATTATATAAACAAAAATATAAAAAAAATATACATAAACGTTTTAAAAGTAAATTAACTATTAGGCCAGAATTTTGATAAGCCTCACTGAACTTTTGCGCAGCGCGCACTATTAAAATTTTAATTGGCTTAGGCCTATATCAATTGTACAAAAAAAAAAAAAATGCTGTAAAATCAAACGAGTCAATGGGCCTAATTATATAAATAAAAATTTGGCTATAGGCCTACATCAAAGTTTTAAATTAAAAAGTAAATTAACTATTAGGCCAAAATTCTTATAGCTAACTGAACTTTTGCGCAGAGTGCATGTGGATAACAATTTAAATTGGCTCAAACTTAAAAAAAAAATAAAAAAAAATGAATTGCTTTCCTTATCTAGCCTACAGTTCTTTTGAGTTCACCTTCAAGAACACGAGTTTCGACGATGTCTGAGGCTTCAGACTCATGCGGTGGTTTCTTGACAGCAGGTCAGCAGCGGAGAAAACCCTCTCTGCACTCGCAGACCCGCTTGGGATGCTGAATACAATGCGAGCAACTTTTGCCAGGCGGGGAAAAGACGTGGAGTTTTCTTTCCAAAATAGCATAACATCTGCGTCCGGGTTCTGTCTCGGGGATGAGCGGTACTTTTCAACTTCACCTTTGGCGTCTCCGGTTATGTGTTGCTGCTCGCTGAAGTATGACCCGAACAGGCGAGCTCTTTTTGGTTCAGGCTCGGGATTAAGGTCACCGGCGGGTGGTGTGTTGGTCTCGGGTGTCCCGCTGGGAGCGTTAATGTCCTCCGCTTCTTTTATGAGGATGTCGCGGATCTCCCCGAGTTTGTTGCATACAGACTCATCTCGGATTATCCATTCTGTGATGAAACAGGGATCTAACACTGATGCTAAAATGAGATGTTTATCAGTATAGTATATTCCATAGCGAATTGACACGTTGTTTGCTAATGTTTCTGCAAAAGCAGCAATGCCCATTGGAAGTGCAGTGTGAGTGTCATCGGTGAGCAGGGATTTGATTTCTGTGACAGCAGGGAGGATCATCCCCAGGTTCCCCAGCTCCTTCTGCATTTTTTCTGTGAGGTCTGCCAGAGGTGTCAGCACACTGACAAGCTGCGTCAGCTGGCGTACTTGATTCAGGGTGATGTTAGCAACATTAGACTTGAGTTTGTTTTGCCATGACGGGTCTTTTTGGAACAACCGGATGACCGAATGAATCATCTGAAGCTGGCTGCTCCATCGAGTGGAGCAGGCATTTGTGGGGCGGACACCTAATTGGTCTGTTTCTTCTGTTTTCAGGGTGTTCTTGCGTACACTTTTCACCAGGTGCCCGACTTTCACTAACAGCCTAATAATGTTGTCGTGCTCGTTAACGGCGTCTTTGATCGCCAGCTGAAGCATGTGAATGGGGCATCTCAGACGTAAATTTGACACAGTAAAGTACTGATTTATCATAGTTTCTACATTAGTGGTTATCACTTCCACGTGGACTTGCGAGGGCGCAGGTGGTCCCTCATCCTCCTCTTCATGTTCTGCGCTGCAACTGGCATCCGCGGTCCCTTCACCCTCTGCCTCCTCTTCAGTGCCAGGGAGGAGGTTAAACGCCTTGATCATGCTGCTGGCACTGTCAGTGACGACCCGAATCACACGTCGTTGCACGTTCCAATATTTCAGTACAAGTTCATACTTCTGATAAATACGATCTGCGGTGTGGTGCCCTTGTATGTGCTCACAGCTCAACAAAACCGTGTGCCCCCGGAACATCTCATCAATGAAACTGGCCACGATGCCAAGGAAGCTGTGCCCTCTTCTACTGGTCCAAATGTCTGCTGACAGAACGAGCCCATCATAATTTTGCAGTAGGTCTTGCAGTTATGCTTCCATCTCTTCCAGGGCATGTGGCATGAGCATGTCCCGTACGGTGTTGTAACATGGGGTGTGTAGCCCTGCTGGCGAAGTGTTGCATCCCTTTGCGTTCTCCTTTACTCAGCGGTTCATAGTCCATGTAAATCATTTTAAAAAATGCTACATCCAGCTCTCTTTTTCTCTCCCTTGTTATGGTTGGGCCTTTGCGTGCAGTGAAGAAACTTTTGAACCTTTTTCTCTTGTTGCTGCTGCTCCTCCTCTCGCTCTATCAAATACAAATTCACGGACGACACAAATTAAATAAAACGAACCATTAGGCCTACTTGAATGACAAAACGAATTTGTTTGAATATTACGCTATATTTACTTTACACTTTTGTTACAAATGACCGTATTCAACTTGCTAACCTTTTGTTTTCTTCCCCGCGTGTTCACGTAGTACACTTTCGTGTTTTCGAGAGATGTGTCTTTTTAGATTCCACAATGAATCTTTACTGACTGAAACGATGTCTCCACATTCTTTTTCTTGTACCACATTATCATTGTTAGTTAGTTTTATATTAATATTACACCTGTATGACTTCTCATTTTCCTTTTTGAAGTACTTTTTGAACTCCATTATTGAGCCCTACTTTTGATGACTGTAGTAGACACAGATGGATTCTGGGTCAGGCTTGACAGAGCGTGCTTAACAGACTCGTGGTGTGAGCGGAGCGGAGCGAAATTGGAGCGGGAAATAGGGCGACGCTCCGTCCTTTTTAAAATGCCGCTCTGCGCTCTGTCCAAGATCCGCCCGCTCGCGCTCCCCGCTCGCTCCCGCTCCACTCCGCTCACATGCCCTGGACTCTGGACTCACAGAACTCCGACAGGTGGTTTTTGAGATCCAGGAGTCCAGGATCCAGGAGTGCTGGCACAACAAGGGAAAGTGATTGAGTGTCACTTTCAAGTGACTTACTGTGCTCCGCAAATGGCAGAAGAAGGTCTCTCAGCATCCCGTTCTTCTGCCACTCACTGGGCTGCAGGCTGTCCCAGCCCATGGACTCCGCCACAGCTGTGAGGTGCTCCTTGACTTCAAGACAGCGCAAAATCATAGCAAAGCAACTTGACCACCTAGTGGGACAGTCTTTTACCAGAACCAGAGCACACTTCTGCAGCAGCCGCTCTGTGGCGACAGAGGACTTCCTAAATATGTTCACCAAGTGGCTCACTGTCTCCAACAGCCTTCAGATTGGGTGTTCCTTCTGGACCATATTCACTACAAGCTGTACGGTGTGAACCACGCATGGGGTCCTCTCTATGGCTCCGTAGGCGTGTCTACATGGAAATAATAAAAAAAAATAATTTAAAGGTACATATTTAACCATTTTAGCGCTTATATTATTGAACTATATTATTGAAATAGTTCTAGTAGTTACCTTCCTATGAACTTATTTAGTCTTTATGTATATGAAATTAAATCATGACCAGTTGCATAAATGCTGAATGAATTAATAGCATCATTTTTAATCTTTTAACTTTCTATGGAATCATTTTTTTCTTAATAAAACAATATATGACCAGTTACATAAATGTTGAATGAATTATATTGTATATAGTATTTTTAATGTTTCTTGCTGTCCCCTTGTGTTTTATGTGTAAAGTCTTTGTTGTGTACTTTGAGAGCAAAAACTAACCGGAGTCAAATTCCTTGTTTGTATATGCAAACCTGGCCAATAAAGCTGATTCTGATTCTGAATTAATTGCATAGTTTTATACAAAGACTTACGTTACCTGTCATCCTCCCCTTCCTGATGCTCATAGTCATCATTGGCATCGTCGTGGTCCGCCGAAGTTGTGGAAACTTCTGCATGTGTGTGGAACGAAGCCACCATATTGCTGCCATTGTCAGTAATCGTTGTGAGGACCTTCTCTCTGGGGATCCCCCATTCTTCCATTGACTCCTCTACAAGTGTACTAATCGACTCTGCGGTGTGAGGGTGAACCATCTCCTTCAGGAGTTGGGTAGGACTTGCTTCACTGGTGCTATTTCTGGAATCTAGCACAGGAATAGATATATCAGGACAGATGCAGCCTCTGGAAAATCTTACTGTTGTAAATATTAAGTAGCATAAATCCTTGCTATGATTTTTACCATAGTAAATCAACCTCTGAGTGAGTGACTTGACTGTCCGTAAAAGAAAAAAAAGTCTACATAATCAAAACAGAAGTAGTCTAAGCAGTAGTCTCGGCAGGCATGTTAATGCCAATACCATTTGTTTAAATGTATGTATTGGTCAAAAATAAGGCATTCAAAGTCATGTTGTTGATGCCAAATTCAGTTGCTATGTCAGGGTATATACAGGAATCATGGAATTAAATTTAATACCTTTTAAGACCTTTTTCAAGACCCCTTCCATACATTTTAAGACCTCATCGCCACTTCAAGTTTTAACCATTACATCCGCGACACCATACATTTATATACTGATTGTAAGATAGCACAACTAAACAGTCTTAGTTTGTGATAACTCCTTATCAGTACAAAATAATTCAGAAGGGTGGGAATGAAGCACAAGATAATTAATTGAACGACTGACCCAATGCAAGGTTTATTAGAAAGAGAGACCAGAATTAGACCAATAAACAAAACAATTGACAAAACTTATTGAAGAGGGAAAATAAACCTCTCTGAGCTAAAGGGACAATGAGTTCACAAAGTATATTCAAAAGACGTATTTGTAACAACAACTCTTATAACTGTCTGCAAACCATAGCTCTTTTGTGGTTTACACTTCTCATGACAAACACCTGACTGGTCAGACAGTTTATGATTACCATGGAGTGCTTGATTTGATGCACCAGAGCAGAGTGTCAGTAAACGAATATTCGATCTGTAATTATTATTAAAAAAATTAAATTACTATTCGAATTTTACTAAGTTGCTTTGCTGGCAGTAAATGCTGTGAATCCATGATAAATCCCAATCACTTACTCGCAGTTATAATTAAATACACTGTTTGGCGCTGTGGAGCGTTGATTGTAGGCTATTTGATCACATAATGTCGTCGTCAGCCTCGTGACGTTTGGAATTACTTGAATGAAATGATCTTACTAAATGATATTACAAAACAGAATTACTTTTAATCAAATTCATTTATGATACTGAGTTATAATATCACCACCACAATGAGAAATCACATGACATCCAACCAGCAGTCGAATAAGGAAAGACAGCTGTCCATCACTGCATTAACGACTGCAGGTAGCGCAGCTGAATCACTGCGGTCAAGTGGGCCGCGCGTTAAAAATACACGGTCAAGCCAGCCGCACATTTGTTTTAGTAGCCTATGCGCGTCAAATCCTGCACTTAAGGTATGGGTGCTGAAAGACGGCAACATTGATTTTAAGACTCCTTTTCTGCTATTTTCCATCGTATTAGGACACAAATAATACAATTTCATGATTTTTTCCTAAAACATGACTTTTAATTTTGCTTTGTTTTTTGTTATTGTAATGTTTGTAGGCCTAAATATTAATTATATAAATTATAATGTATTCATGTTCATATTAATATCAATTATCATACATTTTTATTGTTAATATTTATTTTTTTTAGACACTATTTTCTGCTATATTCCATGTTATTTGGAGACAAATAATACAATTTCAAGATTTTTTTAATTATTATTATTTTAATGTTTGTAGGCCCATATATGATTTACATTAATTATTACACAATTTATTCATGCTCATGTTAATGCTAATTATCAAACATCATTCATTTTTTTACATTTTTATTGTTGATTTTAATGTTTGTATATATAAAGTATACATTAATTATTATATGTGTTAATGTTAATTTATTTATTTACTTACATTTTTTATGTTAATGTAAATGACAAATATGACACAACAGGCTTTTAGTGGCTTTAATCTTTCAATTATCATTGAATTGCTTATATATATATATATATATATATATATATATATATATATATATATATATATATATATATATATATATATATATGCGCTATAAAATCTGATCTATGAAATATACATTCATACCTGAAGTATGAAATATGATGCTCAAAACACACACACACACACACGCACGCACACACACACATACGTACACACACATACGCACACACACACAGGCACACACACACACACACACACACACAGAGACACACACACATACGCGCACAAAAACAAACACACACACACCCACACACACACACACAAACACACAAACGGTTTTGCCATTTTACTTCTAGAACTTACATTATTTCCCATTTTCAAACACTCATAAAAAGTGGTCCTTCACAGGTTTGCTCATTCTTTCAATTGATTCCTGTTCAGAGGGACCCTGGCTATTACTGTATTTATTATCAAGTCATTTTACTGTATAGTTTTGGAGAAAAGTAAATATAATTTTTTTCGATTGCTAAACGCCAGTGAGCACAACTGGAGCTGCATGTGTAAACTCTAACTCTACAGTCTAACAGCAGCAGTTCATGTGGACCAAACTCTAGTTCGTTTTTCATAACACAGTTTTTAAAACTCTACACACTTATCCCATGACTTTACCCACAACCTGCACAACACTGTGGATTTACAGCACCTTGTTCAAATGCTAACACACTGCTGTCAAAACTGTGAACCACACATTCAAAACAGAACAGATTTCAGCCTTGTGCCTTTCACACACTGCTGATGCACTCTCACACACACACACACACACACACACACTGCTGACTGCAATTTCAGCTGAAAGGCTAAGCAGGTGTCTTGTTTTAGACTTGTTAGTGAACGCACACACACACACACACACACTCTACATATATATATAGGTAGAGCTCAGAAAGACTAATTTTGTAAATGGAACAAGGAAGACGGGCTCGTGGAGGGAGAAGGGTTGCAGGGAGAGGGCGGATGAGTGGAGGAAGATAAAGAGCTGTTATTTCAGATGAAATAAGGGCTACACTTATATGTCGTGGACCATGGTCTCTCATTGAGAGAGGCAGGGTTGCAACCCAATCTGCAAAGATCCACAGTGGCATCTGTAATGCGAATTTTCCATCATACAAACAGGTGAGAGTTACATCCTTACAGTACGTACAGTATGGCGGATGTGAGGACCCGAGTCCAGAGGACTGCCAGGGGTGGATAAGGCACTCCAGAAGGTTCTTCTCCAGGTGCATGGCAAGAGAGAACATTAGATGTGATGTTGATGAAAACCTGTGGCTGATGCTGGAGAGAGGCAGGATTCGCCCCTCAGTTATTTGTTCGAATTACAGTTTGTACTTTTAGTTTCTACCTTTTTTTTCTCATGACTGTAATTCCGTAAATTACAGACTATCGAAGCAAATTGCTAATTTTCATTTACCTTAAAGAATTGTTATGTTCTAAAAATTTAAATAAATCATGTGAAAGAATGTCACTCTTTTCTTTGAAGAAAATATTACTTTGTATGAAGTCACTGAAATTGTTCAAACTGTAAAGATGAAAAGTGTGTATTTTCTGTTTGATGCTAGTGTTTTTACTCTCAGTGTGTTCTGAGTGACAGTGTGTGTGTTATCTCAGTGAGGGTTGTGCAGTGTGTGTTATCTCAGTGAGGGTTGTGCAGTGTGTGTTATCTCAGTGAGGGTTGTGCAGTGTGTGTTATCTCAGTGAGGGTTGTGCAGTGTGTGTTATCTCAGTGAGGGTTGTGCAGTGTGTGTTATCTCAGTGAGGGTTGTGCAGTGTGTGTTATCTCAGTGAGGGTTGTGCAGTGTGTGTTATCTCAGTGAGGGTTGTGCAGTGTGTGTTATCTCAGTGAGGGTTGTGCAGTGTGTGTTATCTCAGTGAGGGTTGTGCAGTGTGTGTTATCTCAGTGAGCCTGTGTTGAGCGTGTGTTAAGAGTTGTGTTGCTTGGAGTGAGTTGTGCAGGTGATGTGAAGTGTGTAGCTCAGGGGACTGTTGGCAGTGCAGACTGGAGTTAGAGTTTAGCACATCTCCAGTTGTGCTCACTGTCGTTTAGCAATCGAAAAAAACTGTAAAACACTCATAAAAAGTGTTCCTTCATAAGTTTGCTCATTCTCTCAATTGATTCCTGTTCAGAGGGACCCTGGTATGTTTGCACAACGATGCCTTCAAAAATTACAATTATTTAGTGTTTAACAATGGTATTTAATGAAATGAAAATTGATACAGTAATAGTCGGGGTCCCTCTGAACAGGAATCCTTTGAAAGAATGAGCAAACCTCAATTCACTTTGATGATTGGGTTGAGTTTGCCTGTGCATTTCTCCAAAACTATACAGTAAAATACAGTACAACAGTAAAACTTGATAATAAATACAGTAATAGCCAGGGTCCCTCTGAACAGGAATCAATTGAAAGAATGAGCAAACCTGTGAAGAAACACCTTTTATGAGTGTTTTAAAATGGGAAATTATGTAAGTTCTAGAAGTAAAATGGCAAAACCGTGTTTGTGTGTGTGTGTGTATGTGTGTGTGCGTGTGTGTGTGTGTTTGTTTGTGTGCGCGCATGTGTGTGTGTGCGTGTGTGTGTGTGTGCGTATGTGTATGTGTGTGTGTGTGTGTGTTTTGAGTATCATATTTTATACTTCAGGTATGAATGTATATTTCATAGATCAGGTTTTATAGCGCATATATATATATATATTTATATATAAAAGCAATTCAATGATAATTGAAAGATTAAAAGCCACTAAAAGCCTGTTGTGTCATATTTGTCATTTACATGTATGTAAGTAAGAAAAGTAAAAAAATGTAAGTAAATAAATAAATACATATTAATACATATAATAATTAATGTTTACTTTATATATACAAACATTAAAATCAACAATAAAAATGCTAAATAAATTTATTGGTAATTAACATTAAATTTCATTAAAATTTTATAAAGTAGGCTATAATAATGTATAATAAAAAATTATATATATATATATATATATATATATATATATATATATATGTATGTATGTATATATATATATATATATAAACATTCAAATTAACAATAAAAATGTAAAAAAAATTAATGATGTTTGATAATTAACATGAGCATGAATAAATTGTGTAATAATTAATGTAAATCATATATAGGCCTACAAACATTAAAATAATAATAATTAAAAAAATCTTGAAATTGTATTATTTGTCTCCAAATAACATGGAATATAGCAGAAAATAGTGTCTAAAAAAATAAATATTAACAATAAAAATGTATGATAATTGATATTAATATGAACATGAATACATTATAATTTATATAATTAATACTTAGGCCTACAAACATTACAATAACAAAAAACAAAACAAAATTAAAAGTCATGTTTTAGGAAAAAATCATGAAATTGTATTATTTGTGTCCTAATACGATGGAAAATAGCAGAAAATGAGTCTTAAAATCAATTTTGCCGTCTTTCAGCACCCATACCTTAAGTGCAGGATTTGACGCGCATAGGCTACTAAAACAAATGTGCGGCTGGCTTGACCGTGTATTTTTAACGCGTGGCCCACTTGACCGCAATAACGTCAGTCAGCGGCAGCGCATTTTCTACTCGAGCATGTGAATATTATTGTTTTTCTTCTTCTTATTATTTTTTTACTTTAGTACTTTAGTATCTTTTGTCTACGAACAAAGCAAAAGAATGTAATTCGCAGTTATAGACAGTGGGGTTTTTTTTTTGTTTTTTGGGGGGGGGGGGGGGGGAGGGGGGGGGGGGGGGGATGGGGGTTACCATCCATGTATATTCCACGAAAATAGTCATGGATAAACACTAGGGTGAGAAAATTACCTTTTGGGAATTCTGTAACAGTAATAATTCTCCACACTGTCACTTTAAATGACGCAAAAGAGATGACTTCTTAACCCCGCCCTTAGTGTCAACGACAACGTAAATGTTTAACTCGTCTAACGTTAACTCTTTTACAGTCTATGGTCCAAGTTAACTGTTTGTTCTATTTCTGTCTTTTATCAGGCGATGTTTTCACACTCTGAACCAGAGCTGAGCCAAGAGCCCCGAGGAGCATTATGGGAAACGCTGAGATAAGCGGAAGCTAAAGTGAAAGTCTCCTGACGTGTGCTTATAATCCGCGATGGATCTCAAGGAGAAAACGATCGCGTCGTTGAAGAAACTCGCCGGTGGCGACGCGTTTCCCCCGTTACCGGCAGCTCTTCCCAAAGCGTCGGTGCTGATCCCGCTGTTGCTGAGACACGGAGAGCTGCACGCGCTCATGACCGTGCGATCCGTGCATGTAAGCAGATCCTCATGATCTCACAGATACAGGCTCTGCACCGTGTGCTCAATGACAACAGTTTTCACACATCATTAATGAATGTCTTTAATACTCTTATGAAAATAAGTGCGCTTGTTTATTGATGTGTGCTTGTAGTGTACTTCGAATCTTAAAAGTATATTTAAAAAAAACTGTAGCCTACTTGCAGATAATTATAATAACTTTTAAAACTGCATTTTGTTATATTGTCAAATTCAATTTATGAGTCAAATCATTGTTTAATTATATGTTTTAAATAATTATTTCAGTGTCTTGACTAACAAACTAAAGTACATGAATAAGTAATTTATTACAATTTGTTACTTGATATTACTTTTAATATTTTAAATGTACACAATTTAAGCTTCATCATTAGAAATGTGTAATTATATATATTTGAATACTTGACATGCAAGTTTTAATAGAAATGTCATTGAAACTTAAATGTATATATTTTAGTTTATCGTAAGAGCTTTGTCAGTACTAGGCTACATTCAGCACTACATTTTAACCATATTTCAAAGACGGTAGAAGTAATTTTGAAGTTGCATGTATTTAATTTGCACTCTAAAGTTCAGTTAATTACATTTAATGTAAATTTAAACAATAATATTAACATTGCATTTAAGTGTCTGAAAACAGATGGTGTTTGAAAATTAATTACATTCAGTTAGCACTTAATAGTTCACTTAAAAATTCTGTCATCATTTACTCGCTTTTAAGTGAACTATTCCTCTAAATATATTCTTTTATAGTGTATTAGTTCCATAATAGGTCGTGTTAAAAGGGATAGTTCACCCAAAAATAAAAAAAAATCTGTCATCATTTACTCATGTTGTTTCAAACCTGTATGTATTTTTTTTTCTTCTGCTGAATACAAAAGAAGATATTTTGAAAAATGTTTGCAACCAAACTGTTGATGGACCCCATTGACTTCAATGTTATGGAAAAAATACTATGGAAGTCAATGGGGTCCATCAACCAACATTCTTCAAAATATCTTCTTTTGTGTTCCGCAGAAGAAAGAAACTCATACCGGAACAACTTGAGGGTTAGTAAACGTTTTCAGTTGTGGGTGAAGTACCCCTGTAAGTGCACTTCTCTGGCTCTTGACGACTCGTCCTCTCTCAGCTCAAACACCACGCAGGAGAAGTGTGTTTCCCGGGAGGAAAGTGTGAGTCCGGCGACACGGATGAAACACACACGGCTCTGAGAGAAGCTCAGGAGGAGATCGGCCTTCCTCCACACACCGTGCAGGTCGTCTGCAAACTCTTCCCCGTCCTGAACAAGGTTCGCTCTTATATCTGTACGTTAAAGATGATCAGTGTAATTGAACTTGTGGCGGACTGTAATGGCTCAAGCCCTGTGCACAGGCCGGTCTCCTGATCACTCCGGTCGTGGCTTTCATCGAGAGCTCGTTCGTACCCCGTCCCAACGCAGACGAAGTCAGCGAGGTGTTCACTCTTCCACTGGAGTTCTTCACTAAAGAGGCGGATCACTCCTGCTATCCGGTGCCCAGCGCCTTCGGCCCGACACACAGCTTCATGTTCACGGACCCCCGCACCGGACACGTGCACCAGATCTGGGGTCTGACCGCGGCTCTGGCCGTGACCGTCGCGGCTCTCGCCCTCGGGAAGAAGCCGGAGTTTGAGCTCGGCTTCGACTTGAGCGACCCAGCTTCTGCCTTTAAACACTTTCTGAATCGCAGATTGAGCAAGTTATGAAAGACACACATCATTCAGTGATTCTGAGGAGCAAGTTGGGACATTCTTCAATAATTTTTATAAGTTACAATGAGCAGAAGAGACTTCTTTCAGTATCATTAAAACATGTCAAACTATTCCACACTTTTGACCAGTAGTGTATATGAAATAATATAATAGATTGACAATATATAGAATTGAAAATATCAGTACTACATGCAAAACATTAGTTGAAAATTAAAGATGTTGCCTTGTCAACTACCTGGAATAAACTAAGTTTATTTAAAGTACTAAAACTGTAATCAAATCAAATGACAACTAAATGGAAATACTAAAAATGACAAAAGCACTTAAAGTGACTAAAAATTCAAATGAAAACTAAAAATATAAATATAGCTGCGAGCAGCGATTACGGGCCCAAGCCGGTGGCACCGCAACCCCGGTGCCTTTAGTTACCTAAAGGCACCGGAGTGGCGGTGCCGCCGGCTTTGGCCCTTCATCGCTGCTCGCAGCTATATTCATATATATATATATATATATATATATATATATATATATATATATATAAACAAGCCGGTGGCACCGCCACCCCGGTGCCTTTATATATATATATATATATATATCTACATTGTTCAATCACGCCTCACACACACACACACACTTTTGCAGAGCCCACACCAATGCAAGCTCTATAGCACACATCTTCTCAAAGGTCAAAGCGGAGTTACGATATTGCCCGTCATGCACAGTAACCGTAAAGGCACCGGGGTGGCGGTGCCACCGGCTTGTTTATATATATATATATATCATATTATTCTAACTTGTAAAAAACTATTAACTTTTGTTAATATTCAACCATTTCACAACTAACTTTTTTCCATAGATCAAACACAACATAATTATATGGTGGACTGAAACAAAAATTATTAATTAAATAAAATTATTGTTTTCCTCTGAAATAGCAAAAGCATCACACACTAGCTGTACCTGCTCTAAATAAAAAAGAGTAATTCAATAAAAATACAAAATCGAACTAAATAAAATAAATTATTACAAAAACAAAATCAAACCAAAGAAAATATATCTTCGAAAAAAAAAGCGAGTGTCATGAGGAAAGGCGCCTCAGGAATCGTCAGGATTAACTCCATGTGTAAGGAATTTTGATTGATTTTATTTGTCACTTGAAAATTATTGTTAAATGTGTGCCTGCATAACTTTAATAAGATTTATTTTCTTTGATTTGATTTTGTTTTATATAATTTATTTATTTCGATTTTGTATTTTTATTTAAATACTATTATTTATTTAGAGCAGGTACAGCTAAGTGTGCGATGCTTTTGCTATTTCAGAGGGAAAAAAACACATTTTATTTCAAAAAGGCTTTTCAATTAAATAAAATGTTCAAGCTTTGTTTTCGTTTTATTATTTTGTTTGTTTTAAGCTTTGTTTAATTTATATTGTTAATCATCTGACACAAAACAAATGCATAAAGTATCATTTTAACTTTTAAAAAACTATTAACATTTGTTAATAGTACATTGCCTGTCTTTTGTTAATAGGACAAAACATAGTTATTATATTTTATAATATTTTATAAATATATAAAATAAACATTTGTAATGAAATCGTTCAAAAAAATGATATTAGCATTGTTTTAAACTTTGAAACAGAAGTAGCGCAATGCCTGGCCACTCCCGCGCCGCCTCCTTTTCACAATCCGAGGGAACCATCTCCGGAATATCAGACTGATCTCATAAAATTGCGTGTGTATGACACGCCAATTCGTATTTCCATTTTTGGCGTGCTATCAACACGCACAATCGCTTTTCAGCGTGTTTATGAACGCAGTTGACTTAACGTTATTACTGTATATATAAATATATGAGCTACCTCCACCCCGTCCCTAAACCTACCCGTCACTGGGGTTAATAGCATTTATGAGTCTTCCCCTGCCATCCTAGGGAAAAAAAAATATCGCTCCCCAGATGT
The DNA here is from genome assembly GCA_030578255.1 of Tiaroga cobitis. NCBI lineage: Eukaryota > Metazoa > Chordata > Actinopteri > Cypriniformes > Leuciscidae > Tiaroga > Tiaroga cobitis. Next base: position 32,770,978 of record CM060615.1, on the reverse strand, counting down.
AGATCTACATTTTGCTTCGTTTCGCTCGGAAATTTAATGGCGTGTACATATACGCGGAATCACTTGGACATTAATGGCGTAGACATACACGCATACACGCGGATATCTCAAAATGCGTATAGATAACACGCCACTTGACTTGAAAGTGGCGTGTCTGTTTACGCAAAAGTCATGATGTCATGTTGGGAATATTAACCTCACTCCTAGAAGTCCAATTCTCATTATTCATGCCTCTTACCTGGGATTGATTGCACACACACACACACACACACACACACACGCACGCACGCACTCACACGCACACACACACACACACACACACACACGTGTCAAGTCACTTACATTTTAGATGCAATATTGACTGTTCTTCTGTTTCAGCAGCGAAAATAGTTAAACAAAGATCACAGCAGAACCATTGCATCTCACAGCAACGTGTTTTCTCATTACTGAATGATTCAGCATTTTGAACAAATTGGTTGACTCAAAGATTCAATGACCAATCCATAAACATCTGTCTCATTCATGAATGACTCAGTCGTTCAAACGAATCGTTTGAACGAATGAATCAATGACCCGCTCATTAAGACGGTCGCCTGGCGACACCTAGTGACGGTTTAGTGTTATTTGATTATACACTCAAAATATTCCACAACAAATCCTTTAAATTTAATGATATTCAGAACAGAACACAAATAAAAAAATAACTATAATAAAGCCAAAACGAAATAATTTAAAACAAAAGTAAAAGTAAGTGGTGTTAGGCTCACGTAAATCTCTCTTTAGAATCTAAATGTTGCAACATTTGCGATGTATTTGGATGCTAAACTATTCTTTATTACAGGCTTTGTACTTCACTCACGTTCCAATATCGACGGAAAAAATCATCCTCTTCACTTGTGCAAAAATGTGCTTGGAAAAATCACAGTGGAGCGGTGCTTACTGTGAATGATACAAATTGTACTACTGACTATTTCAACATAGCAGTGTAATTTGTATATGTTAGGTTGAATGTTTTATTATTGTGTGTGTGTGTGTGTGTGTGTTTGTGTGTGTGTGTGTGTGTGTGTGTGTGTGTGTGTGTGTGTGTGTGTGTGTGTGTGTGTGTGTGTCAGTGTGTGTGTGGGGGTCTGGGTGGCTCAGCGCGATTGAACAGTGAAACATACTCCGTCATTTTCTTCATACAGGACATCATTCAAACGTCAAAGTGTTTACTTATATTTGTGTACACTCGCAATTAAACACAACATTGTGTTTTTGTTAAATAAATTAAAGTAATACGTCCCCCGAAATGGCGCTAATTTTAAAATGAAACTAAAATGCTCACGGCTGCACGGGCATTCATAACTCTGCGCGCCCACGGTGAGGGACGAGCAGAACAGAGCGAACGTTGTTTAGTTCATTCCTACTTCCATAGGAATTAATTGAAAAAGCTCACTCTACTCTGCACCATTATTAATGAATTGTGCAGACGTCCTTATTTTACTTTCGCTTTTTACCTGATTTTGAACACAAGAGGGCAGTATAACACTATGTATGATTTGGAAAAACATTTTTTTTGACTAAACAACCATTCTGGCTGTTTTTAAACTTAAACATTATTCTCTAATTGCTCTCACCATGCCCGTTTCTGAAACTCTGCACATGTCTACTGTCTAATAAATGTGATGTGTCTGTCGGGTTTCATGCAATTTCAAGTATGTTAAGAGTCTCAAAAGCATCAACAAAGAATAATAAAGTTTGATGCGTTGCCACGGCAACAGTATCTAAGATATCAATAATCCTTTCTCAGGTCTACATCTGCCGTGTGTCTACATTATACACATAAAGTTTGAAGCAAATTGGGTAAAAATAAGAGGGTGATTTCAAAGCCTTTAGGAAGTGACACACTTCCTGCTGCCAGTTGGTGGCGCTATAACTTTGACTCACAATAGTCACATCCATGTGATCGGACTCTTACAGCGAACACACTGCTGAAGTTTCATCAAGATCAGTTAATGTATGCAGAAGTTATAACACACTTCCTGTTTCCTTTATTCGCCATAAATTCGTTTCCTCGCCACAGCCAAACCGTTCGAGATATCAAAAATCCCCTGGCAACTTTTCATCCTCAATGTCTTGACTTCATGCTGACCGAGTTTCGTGGCGATTAGTTGAATTCTCTAGGAGGAGTATATCGAATTCCAGGGGCATACGCTTCCAAACAAACCATAATAGCCGACTTCCTGTTGGGCTGGGGTAAAAAGTAAAAGTACAAAGGATATATGAAGAGGTCTTTTCCAAAACGCTATAAATCCATTTCAATAGTTTTCAGGAAAATTACATTTTTTACCTAGACCCACACATTTTGTGAATATTCAATTTATCCTGTTAAAATGTTTTATTGGCTCAGTCTGAACATGTTGAACAATGATTATTAAATCAAACAACAATATTGTTTATGATAAATTAAAAGTTAATTTATTTTTTTTCCAAAACGCTATAAATCCATCAATTTTTTCCAAAACTGTATGGTTTGTCTTTAAAAAAAAAAAAAACGAGAGCATGTAACATATAATCAGGGGCTCATACTATAAATTAAATTTAGTAACACATTTAGGCTAAAAGTCATTTGGTGCAGAACCTGAAAATAGTAATGATATCAATAGCTATTCAATAAGTTATTTAGTCATTTTTAGTAAAGTGTCAAACCTGTAACAAGTAGGACCAATTTGTCCACTACATATGCGTAAAAAAAACAAATTATTAAAAATATTTAATAATGATAACGATATTCAAAAGTAGTGATGGGCACCCCTCCACCACACACACACACACACACACACACACACATGCGTGTATAGGCTACACAGCATGTGAACAAAGCGGAGCGGCGTGACGCTTACATATAGGCTAAGTTTAAAAAAAAACTTAAACATACGTTTCATATTTATGTTTAATAATATAGGCTAATGTTATTTTTTTTATTGAATCTATGTTGATTATATGAAAAGGGAACCGCATGAGATGAGTATGATAGGATCATAAGATGACCAATATATCGGAAAACATTTGGAATGGGTCAGACATGATTTTGACCACTTATTAAGTTTTGTTTAGTAGAAAGCCTTGCTTTAAAGTGAATTTCGTTTTGTATAAATTGTATCTTCATTTTAATCAATGTTTCATCAACAAATTGACTGGATTAATAATAAATAAATAAGCAAATATATAGCAGACATATAATCAGGACACGGAAGCGCCCGCGCGTGATCTGGAGAGCATCACATAAATGAACCGAAACACAGCAATACTTGCCTCACAATCCTGAGAAGTATATCTATAAAAAGCTTGAAATGTCTACATTTAAACAAAACAATAAAAAACGAAAAGAAATTGGCTACTCTCTGCGTATGTAGGCTAATTCAAAGTGTGCATTTCTCTCTATAGGCGCGTTCACTACTGCGAAGATGGCGAGTCAGCATATCAACTTTATCTTTTCAGCTATATCTGACAGAAAACACTAATTAAAAAATAAACAATTCAAAAGTTTCATGCATAGGCCTAATCATTACTTTTGTCGGTTCTTTGTGGCAAGCTTTATGCGTGAGATGCGGAATAGGCAATTAAAAAAATGGTCATTATGGTTTCTCTCCCATATTTAAATAATTAAATCAATAGAAATATGTGATTAAACTTAAATGAACTACTACTAGTCGATTAGAAAACTCACTCATTTTGAGGAATAAATGAACATAGACAAACCTCTGTTCAGAGCGCCACCCTGTTGGATTGCGTAGAACGTTCACCGAATTCTGATTAGTCGAGAGGATTTATCGCGTTTAGGCTAAAAATAGGTTTGGCGCTTATCGCGTTTTGGAAAGAAACTGCATCTTGTAGTACATTTTAAACAAGGAAATGTAGCGATTTGGCATGAAATGTTGATGGAGCAGTGAATAGGTTCAGTGCACAGCAACATGACATGACAAACTCATTTTTTTTAAAAATGGCGTTTATCGCGTTTTGGAAAAGACCTCTTCATATGAATCGATGAGATCTATATGTGTACCGAGTTTCATATTATTACATTCAAGCGTGTTTGATTTATGGACCAAGTTTTCGGACCCCGTTCCAGGGGGCACTGTCGAGCCCCCCTGCCACGCCCGGGTACCAGCTTCAGCCCGGCCCTGATGGCCACGGGTTCTGACCCGTGTGCAAAGTTTCAAGAGTTTTTGAGCACGTTAAGGGCCCCCAAAGTGCGCTGAGAGTCTCAAAAGTATCCAAAAAGAATATTAAAGTTTGATGCGTTGTCACGGCAACAGCATCTAAGATATCAACAATCCTTTCACAGGTCTAAATCTGGCGTGTGTCTACATTATACACATCAAGTTTGAAGCAAATCGGGTAAAGCCTGTTTGATTTATGGACCAAGTTTTCGGACCCCATTCCAGGGGGCGCTGTCGAGCCCCCCTGCCACGCCCGGGTACCAGCTTCAGCCCGGCCCTGATGGCCGCGGTTTCTGACCCGTGTGCAAAGTTTCAAGAGTTTTTGAGCACGTTAAGGGCCCCAAAAGTGCGCTAAGAATCTCAAAAGTATCCAAAAAGAATATTAAAGTTTGATGCGTTGTCACGGCAACAGCATCTAAGATATCAACAATCCTTTCACAGGTCTACATCTGGCTTGTGTCTACATTATACACATCAAGTTTGAAGCAAATAGGGTAAAGCGTGTTGGATATATGGACCAAATTGTCTGACCCGTTCAAGGGGGCGCTGTCGAGCCCCCCTGCCACGCCCGGGTACCAGCTTCAGCCTGGCCCTGATGGCCGCGGGTTTTGTCCCGTGTGCAAAGTTTCAAGAGTTTTCGAGCACGTTAAGAACCCCAAAAGTGCCCGAAAGCATAAAAAAGCATGAAAAAGCTTAAAAAAAGGAATATTAATGTTTGATGCATTGCCATGGCAACAGTATCTAAGATATCAATAATCCTTTCACAGGTCTACATCTGGCGTGTGTCTACATTATGCACATGAAGTTTGAAGCAAATCGGGTAAAAATAAGAGGGTGATTTAAAAGCATTTTGAAAGTGACACACTTCCTGCTTCCAGTTGGTGGCGCTATAACTTTGACTCACAATAGTCACATCCATGTGATCGGGCTCTTACAACGAACACACTGCTGAAGTTTCATCAAGATTAGTTAATGTATGCAGTAGTTATAACACACTTCCTGTTTCACGTTTCTCGCCATAATTTCGTTTACTCGCCACGGCCAAACCGTTCGAGATATCAAAAATCCCCTGGCAATTTTTCATCCTCAGTGTCTTGACTTCATGCTGACCGAGTTTCGTGCCGTGTGTTTGAATTCTCTAGGAGGAGTATTTCACATTCCATTGCATGTGTTTTCCAAACAACCCTTAATAGCCGACTTCCTGTTGGGCTGGGGTAAAAAGTAAGAGCATGAAGTATATATGAACCGATGAGATCTATATGTGTACTGAGTTTCATATTATTACATGCAAGCGTGTTTGATTTATGGACCAAGTGTTCAAACCCCGTTCCAGGGGGCGCTGTCGAGCCCCCCTGCCACGCCCGGGTACCAGCTTCAGCCCGGCCCTGATGGCCGCGGGTTCTGAGATGTGTGCAAAGTTTCAAGAGTTTTCGAGCACGTTAAGGCCCCCAAAAGTGCCCAAAAGGTAGTAAAATAATAATAATAATAAATAAATATAGCTGCGAGCAGCGATTACGGGCCCAAGCCGGTGGCACCGCAACCCCGGTGCCTTTAGTTACCTAAAAGCACCGGAGTGGCGGTGCCGCCGGCTTTGGCCCTTCATCGCTGCTCGCAGCTATATTCATATATATATATATATATATATATATATATATATATATATATATATATATATAAACAAGCCGGTGGCACCGCCACCCCGGTGCCTTTATATATATATATATATATATGTCTACATTGTTCAATCACGCCTCACACACACACACACACTTTTGCAGAGCCCACACCAATGCAAGCTCTATAGCACACATCTTCTCAAAGGTCAAAGCGGAGTTACGATATTGCCCGTCATGCACAGTAACCGTAAAGGCACCGGGGTGGCGGTGCCACCGGGTTGTTTATATATATATATATATATCGTATTATTCTAACTTGTAAAAAACTATTAACTTTTGTTAATATTCAACCATTTCACAACTAACTTTTTTCCATAGATCAAACACAACATAATTATATGGTGGACTGAAACAAAAATTATTAATTAAATAAAATTATTGTTTTCCTCTGAAATAGCAAAAGCATCACACACTAGCTGTACCTGCTCTAAATAAAAAAGAGTAATTCAATAAAAATACAAAATCGAACTAAATAAAATAAATTATTACAAAAACAAAATCAAACCAAAGAAAATATATCTTCGAAAAAAAAAGCGAGTGTCATGAGGAAAGGCGCCTCAGGAATCGTCAGGATTAACTCCATGTGTAAGGAATTTTGATTGATTTTATTTGTCACTTGAAAATTATTGTTAAATGTGTGCCTGCATAACTTTAATAAGATTTATTTTCTTTGATTTGATTTTGTTTTATATAATTTATTTATTTCGATTTTGTATTTTTATTTAAATACTATTATTTATTTAGAGCAGGTACAGCTAAGTGTGCGATGCTTTTGCTATTTCAGAGGGAAAAAAACACATTTTATTTCAAAAAGGCTTTTCAATTAAATAAAATGTTCAAGCTTTGTTTTCGTTTTATTATTTTGTTTGTTTTAAGCTTTGTTTAATTTATATTGTTAATCATCTGACACAAAACAAATGCATAAAGTATCATTTTAACTTTTAAAAAACTATTAACATTTGTTAATAGTACATTGCCTGTCTTTTGTTAATAGGACAAAACATAGTTATTATATTTTATAATATTTTATAAATATATAAAATAAACATTTGTAATGAAATCGTTCAAAAAAATGATATTAGCATTGTTTTAAACTTTGAAACAGAAGTAGCGCAATGCCTGGCCACTCCCGCGCCGCCTCCTTTTCACAATCCGAGGGAACCATCTCCGGAATATTAACCTCACTCCTAGAAGTCCAATTCTCATTATTCATGCCTCTTACCTGGGATTGATTGCACACACACACACACACACACACACACACACACGCACGCACGCACTCACACGCACACACACACACACACACACACACACGTGTCAAGTCACTTACATTTTAGATGCAATATTGACTGTTCTTCTGTTTCAGCAGCGAAAATAGTTAAACAAAGATCACAGCAGAACCATTGCATCTCACAGCAACGTGTTTTCTCATTACTGAATGATTCAGCATTTTGAACAAATTGGTTGACTCAAAGATTCAATGACCAATCCATAAACATCTGTCTCATTCATGAATGACTCAGTCGTTCAAACGAATCGTTTGAACGAATGAATCAATGACCCGCTCATTAAGACGGTCGCCTGGCGACACCTAGTGACGGTTTAGTGTTATTTGATTATACACTCAAAATATTCCACAACAAATCCTTTAAATTTAATGATATTCAGAACAGAACACAAATAAAAAAATAACTATAATAAAGCCAAAACGAAATAATTTAAAACAAAAGTAAAAGTAAGTGGTGTTAGGCTCACGTAAATCTCTCTTTAGAATCTAAATGTTGCAACATTTGCGATGTATTTGGATGCTAAACTATTCTTTATTACAGGCTTTGTACTTCACTCACGTTCCAATATCGACGGAAAAAATCATCCTCTTCACTTGTGCAAAAATGTGCTTGGAAAAATCACAGTGGAGCGGTGCTTACTGTGAATGATACAAATTGTACTACTGACTATTTCAACATAGCAGTGTAATTTGTATATGTTAGGTTGAATGTTTTATTATTGTGTGTGTGTGTGTGTGTGTGTTTGTGTGTGTGTGTGTGTGTGTGTGTGTGTGTGTGTGTGTGTGTGTGTGTGTGTGTGTGTGTGTGTGTGTGTGTGTGTGTGTGTGTCAGTGTGTGTGTGGGGGTCTGGGTGGCTCAGCGCGATTGAACAGTGAAACATACTCCGTCATTTTCTTCATACAGGACATCATTCAAACGTCAAAGTGTTTACTTATATTTGTGTACACTCGCAATTAAACACAACATTGTGTTTTTGTTAAATAAATTAAAGTAATACGTCCCCCGAAATGGCGCTAATTTTAAAATGAAACTAAAATGCTCACGGCTGCACGGGCATTCATAACTCTGCGCGCCCACGGTGAGGGACGAGCAGAACAGAGCGAACGTTGTTTAGTTCATTCCTACTTCCATAGGAATTAATTGAAAAAGCTCACTCTACTCTGCACCATTATTAATGAATTGTGCAGACGTCCTTATTTTACTTTCGCTTTTTACCTGATTTTGAACACAAGAGGGCAGTATAACACTATGTATGATTTGGAAAAAAATTTTTTTTGACTAAACAACCATTCTGGCTGTTTTTAAACTTAAACATTATTCTCTAATTGCTCTCACCATGCCCGTTTCTGAAACTCTGCACATGTCTACTGTCTAATAAATGTGATGTGTCTGTCGGGTTTCATGCAATTTCAAGTATGTTAAGAGTCTCAAAAGCATCAACAAAGAATAATAAAGTTTGATGCGTTGCCACGGCAACAGTATCTAAGATATCAATAATCCTTTCTCAGGTCTACATCTGCCGTGTGTCTACATTATACACATAAAGTTTGAAGCAAATTGGGTAAAAATAAGAGGGTGATTTCAAAGCCTTTAGGAAGTGACACACTTCCTGCTGCCAGTTGGTGGCGCTATAACTTTGACTCACAATAGTCACATCCATGTGATCGGACTCTTACAGCGAACACACTGCTGAAGTTTCATCAAGATCAGTTAATGTATGCAGAAGTTATAACACACTTCCTGTTTCCTTTATTCGCCATAAATTCGTTTCCTCGCCACAGCCAAACCGTTCGAGATATCAAAAATCCCCTGGCAACTTTTCATCCTCAATGTCTTGACTTCATGCTGACCGAGTTTCGTGGCGATTGGTTGAATTCTCTAGGAGGAGTATATCGAATTCCAGGGGCATACGCTTCCAAACAAACCATAATAGCCGACTTCCTGTTGGGCTGGGGTAAAAAGTAAAAGTACAAAGGATATATGAATCGATGAGATCTATATGTGTACCGAGTTTCATATTATTACATTCAAGCGTGTTTGATTTATGGACCAAGTTTTCGGACCCCGTTCCAGGGGGCACTGTCGAGCCCCCCTGCCACGCCCGGGTACCAGCTTCAGCCCGGCCCTGATGGCCACGGGTTCTGACCCGTGTGCAAAGTTTCAAGAGTTTTTGAGCACGTTAAGGGCCCCCAAAGTGCGCTGAGAGTCTCAAAAGTATCCAAAAAGAATATTAAAGTTTGATGCGTTGTCACGGCAACAGCATCTAAGATATCAACAATCCTTTCACAGGTCTAAATCTGGCGTGTGTCTACATTATACACATCAAGTTTGAAGCAAATCGGGTAAAGCCTGTTTGATTTATGGACCAAGTTTTCGGACCCCATTCCAGGGGGCGCTGTCGAGCCCCCCTGCCACGCCCGGGTACCAGCTTCAGCCCGGCCCTGATGGCCGCGGTTTCTGACCCGTGTGCAAAGTTTCAAGAGTTTTTGAGCACGTTAAGGGCCCCAAAAGTGCGCTAAGAATCTCAAAAGTATCCAAAAAGAATATTAAAGTTTGATGCGTTGTCACGGCAACAGCATCTAAGATATCAACAATCCTTTCACAGGTCTACATCTGGCTTGTGTCTACATTATACACATCAAGTTTGAAGCAAATAGGGTAAAGCGTGTTGGATATATGGACCAAATTGTCTGACCCGTTCAAGGGGGCGCTGTCGAGCCCCCCTGCCACGCCCGGGTACCAGCTTCAGCCTGGCCCTGATGGCCGCGGGTTTTGTCCCGTGTGCAAAGTTTCAAGAGTTTTCGAGCACGTTAAGAACCCCAAAAGTGCCCGAAAGCATAAAAAAGCATGAAAAAGCTTAAAAAAAGGAATATTAATGTTTGATGCATTGCCATGGCAACAGTATCTAAGATATCAATAATCCTTTCACAGGTCTACATCTGGCGTGTGTCTACATTATGCACATGAAGTTTGAAGCAAATCGGGTAAAAATAAGAGGGTGATTTAAAAGCATTTTGAAAGTGACACACTTCCTGCTTCCAGTTGGTGGCGCTATAACTTTGACTCACAATAGTCACATCCATGTGATCGGGCTCTTACAACGAACACACTGCTGAAGTTTCATCAAGATTAGTTAATGTATGCAGTAGTTATAACACACTTCCTGTTTCACGTTTCTCGCCATAATTTCGTTTACTCGCCACGGCCAAACCGTTCGAGATATCAAAAATCCCCTGGCAATTTTTCATCCTCAGTGTCTTGACTTCATGCTGACCGAGTTTCGTGCCGTGTGTTTGAATTCTCTAGGAGGAGTATTTCACATTCCATTGCATGTGTTTTCCAAACAACCCTTAATAGCCGACTTCCTGTTGGGCTGGGGTAAAAAGTAAGAGCATGAAGTATATATGAACCGATGAGATCTATATGTGTACTGAGTTTCATATTATTACATGCAAGCGTGTTTGATTTATGGACCAAGTGTTCAAACCCCGTTCCAGGGGGCGCTGTCGAGCCCCCCTGCCACGCCCGGGTACCAGCTTCAGCCCGGCCCTGATGGCCGCGGGTTCTGAGATGTGTGCAAAGTTTCAAGAGTTTTCGAGCACGTTAAGGCCCCCAAAAGTGCCCAAAAGGTAGTAAAATAATAATAAATATAGCTGCGAGCAGCGATTACGGGCCCAAGCCGGTGGCACCGCAACCCCGGTGCCTTTAATTACCTAAAGGCACCGGAGTGGCGGTGCCGCCGGCTTTGGCCCTTCATCGCTGCTCGCAGCTATATTTATATGCACACTTTTGCACACCGGGGTGGCGGTGCCACCGGCTTGTTTATATATATATATATATATAAACAAGCCGGTGGCACCGCCACCCCGGTGCCTTTAGGGTTACTGTGCGTGACGGGCAATAACGTAACCCCGCTTTGACCTTTGAGAAGATGTGTGCTGTAGAGCTTGCATCAGTGTGGGCTCTGCAAAAGTGTGCATTGAGGGCACATATCAACCACAAAGTATGCGTGAGCAACCTTCTGAAACCTAAAATGAAAAATGAGACACCCTACGGTCTCATGGACTTAATGGAAACATGAAATAAGTACACAAGTTTGAAAGTTATATGAAGTGTGCCAAGACAGAATATTTGCCTGATCTGATTAGAAAAATAGTTTTTGTGTGTGTGTGTGTGTGTGTGAGGCGTGATTGAACAATGTAGACATAAAAACATACTCCGTCCTTTTGTTCATACAGGACATTATTCAAACTACAAAGTGTTTACTTATATTTGTGTACAATCGCAATAAAACACAACATTGTGCTTTTGTCAAACTGTAAACTACAACTGTCACCCAACCAAAATCTCTTACACACACACACACACACACACACACACACACACACACACACAGACACACATAGTTTAAAAGCAAAAAAATCTTTTGGACATTCATCATATTGCATTGGTTTTCATTTCTTGTTCTCGAACAGAGCCCTAATCTGTTTATTTTTTCAGTTACACATTCTACATTGATTAAAAAAGAAAAATCAAATGTGCTTTTATTTTAGACATAAATAAATAATCTATCATTCAGATGAGAGTAAAGTTAGTGTTAGTTCAAATTTTAAGGAAAACAAAAATATGATCTGAAATATCGCACATTCATTTAAAATTCATTCAGGTTCAATTACCAAACATACAAATCTCAATGTAATTTAAAGCAAACAATACATTTAAAATATATGGGTTGTATGCAATTTTTTTATATATAAAAAGATATATATCCAAAAATACAAAGCCTAAACTTTAACAAGGGTTAAACAATCACTGTAACAGACACAATCACACACACACACACACACACACACGTCAAATCACTTACATTTTAGATGCAATATTGACTTTTTTTCTGTTTCAGCAGCGAAAATAGTTCGACAAAGATCACAGCAGAACCATCGAGCATCTCACAGCAACGCGTTCTCATTACTGAATGATTCAGCATTTTGAACAAATCGGTTGACTCAAAGATTCAACGACCAATCCATAATCTGTCTCATTCATGAATGACTCAGCCGTTCGAACGAATCGTTTGAACGAATGAATCAATGACTCGCTCATTAAGACGGTCGCCTGGCGACACCTAATGACGGTTTAGTGATATGTTTAAAAGTATCATTCTTTCCAACGATTGTTAATTAACTCATATTTGAAACATAAGCTATATATATATATAATATATATATATATATATATATATATATATACACACATATATATACACAAAAATAAAATAAACACATTTGAAGCGTGTTTGCTTACTAAATTGTGAGCTGAACGAAAGTTGCAGCAAATATCAGCAACAGGAGTCAAATTTCATTAATCACGAGAGTGAAGAGCTGACTGAAAAGATTATGACGGAATAGGCTATTTTATGTAAAAGCGCCTATTTAAGCGAATCTATCATTATACTCTTTTGTTGTTGTGTTTTCCGTGAAAAATAATAGACTATTGAACTCACAATTCAAGCACGCGCTCTGCACGCGCCACCATTATCAATGTCCGTGTGGACGTCCGCGATCGAACAGTGGAAACATTGGCTACTCCGTCATTTTATTCAAGAAGATCATTCAAACTGCAAAGTGTTTACTAATTTTTGGATACTCGCAATCAAACACAACATTGTGATTTTGTAAAATACATTCAAGAAATCCGCCCCCGAAATGGGGCTTCTTTTAAAATGAAACGAAAATGCTCACAGCTGCACGTCTTGTGGAGACGTCCGTTACTTTCGCTTTCAAGTTAGCGATTTTAAAGCCCCCAGCGGAGTCACGGTGGGAAAATATTCCCATAGTAGCATCAATTGGCCTACCTGATTTTGAACACAAGAGGGCAGTAAAGCACTATGAATGATTTTAATTTTTTTTATTTTTTTGGCTAAACAACCATTCTGGCTGTTTTTAAACTTAAACATAAATCTTAAATTGAAAAAAAGGAAGACAATGGGTTTAGTTCTAATATTAGTATAATTTTATAGAAAAATAAATGGTGTATAATTACATTTTAGAAAGATATGAGACATTTCCTGATTCTTTTTTTGACATAATCCCTCGCCATAGCAAAACCGTTTGAGATATTCAATATCCGTTCACAATTTAGCATCTTTAAAGTATTTTCATCAAGTTGAAAAAGTTTTGTAACTGTAGATGAAACTAACCCCCCCCACACACACACTTTTGTCACAAAAGGTGGCGCTACTGAGCCCCTGCACCACGCCCGTTTCTGAAACTTTGCACATGTCTACTGGCTAATAAATGTGATCTGTCTGTCAAGTTTCATGCAATTTTAAGCAATTTCAGGCATGCTAAGAGTCTCAAAAGCATCCAAAAAGAATATTAAAGTTTGATGCGTTGTCACGGCAACAGTATCTAAGATATCAATAATCCTTTCACAGGTCTACATCTGGCGTGTGTCTACATTATACACATAAAGTTTGAAGCAAATCGGGTAAAAATAAGAGGGTGATTTAAAAGCATTTTGAAAGTTACACACTTCCTGCTGCCAGTTGGTGGCGCTATAACTTTGACTCACAATAGTCACATCCATGTGATCGGCCTCTTACAGCGAACACACTGCTAAAGTTTCATCAAGATCAGTTACTGTATGCTGAAGTTATAACACACTTCCTGTTTCACGTTTCTCGCCATAAATTCGTTTCCTCGCCACGGCCAAACCGTTCGAGATATCAAAAATCCCCTGGCAATTTTTCATGCTCAATGTCTTGACTTCATGCTGACCGAGTTTCGTGGCGATTGGTTGAATTCTCTAGGAGGAGTATATCGAATTCCAGGGGCATACGCTTCCAAACAAACCATAATAGCCGACTTCCTGTTGGGCTGGGGTAAAAAGTAAAAGTACAAAGGATATATGAATCGATGAGATCTATATGTGTACCGAGTTTCATATTATTACATTCAAGCGTGTTTGATTTATGGACCAAGTTTTCGGACCCCGTTCCAGGGGGCACTGTCGAGCCCCCCTGCCACGCCCGGGTACCAGCTTCAGCCCGGCCCTGATGGCCACGGGTTCTGACCCGTGTGCAAAGTTTCAAGAGTTTTTGAGCACGTTAAGGGCCCCCAAAGTGCGCTGAGAGTCTCAAAAGTATCCAAAAAGAATATTAAAGTTTGATGCGTTGTCACGGCAACAGCATCTAAGATATCAACAATCCTTTCACAGGTCTAAATCTGGCGTGTGTCTACATTATACACATCAAGTTTGAAGCAAATCGGGTAAAGCCTGTTTGATTTATGGACCAAGTTTTCGGACCCCATTCCAGGGGGCGCTGTCGAGCCCCCCTGCCACGCCCGGGTACCAGCTTCAGCCCGGCCCTGATGGCCGCGGTTTCTGACCCGTGTGCAAAGTTTCAAGAGTTTTTGAGCATGTTAAGGGCCCCAAAAGTGCGCTAAGAATCTCAAAAGTATCCAAAAAGAATATTAAAGTTTGATGCGTTGTCACGGCAACAGCATCTAAGATATCAACAATCCTTTCACAGGTCTACATCTGGCTTGTGTCTACATTATACACATCAAGTTTGAAGCAAATAGGGTAAAGCGTGTTGGATATATGGACCAAATTGTCTGACCCGTTCAAGGGGGCGCTGTCGAGCCCCCCTGCCACGCCCGGGTACCAGCTTCAGCCTGGCCCTGATGGCCGCGGGTTTTGTCCCGTGTGCAAAGTTTCAAGAGTTTTTGAGCACGTTAAGAACCCCAAAAGTGCCCGAAAGCATAAAAAAGCATGAAAAAGCTTAAAAAAAGGAATATTAATGTTTGATGCATTGCCATGGCAACAGTATCTAAGATATCAATAATCCTTTCACAGGTCTACATCTGGCGTGTGTCTACATTATGCACATGAAGTTTGAAGCAAATCGGGTAAAAATAAGAGGGTGATTTAAAAGCATTTTGAAAGTGACACACTTCCTGCTTCCAGTTGGTGGCGCTATAACTTTGACTCACAATAGTCACATCCATGTGATCGGGCTCTTACAACGAACACACTGCTGAAGTTTCATCGAGATTAGTTAATGTATGCAGTAGTTATAACACACTTCCTGTTTCACGTTTCTCGCCATAATTTCGTTTACTCGCCACGGCCAAACCGTTCGAGATATCAAAAATCCCCTGGCAATTTTTCATCCTCAGTGTCTTGACTTCATGCTGACCGAGTTTCGTGCCGTGTGTTTGAATTCTCTAGGAGGAGTATTTCACATTCCATTGCATGTGTTTTCCAAACAACCCTTAATAGCCGACTTCCTGTTGGGCTGGGGTAAAAAGTAAGAGCATGAAGTATATATGAACCGATGAGATCTATATGTGTACTGAGTTTCATATTATTACATGCAAGCGTGTTTGATTTATGGACCAAGTGTTCAAACCCCGTTCCAGGGGGCGCTGTCGAGCCCCCCTGCCACGCCCGGGTACCAGCTTCAGCCCGGCCCTGATGGCCGCGGGTTCTGAGATGTGTGCAAAGTTTCAAGAGTTTTCGAGCACGTTAAGGCCCCCAAAAGTGCCCAAAAGGTAGTAAAATAATAATAATAATAAAATATAGCTGCGAGCAGCGATTACGGGCCCAAGCCGGTGGCACCGCAACCCCGGTGCCTTTAATTACCTAAAGGCACCGGAGTGGCGGTGCCGCCGGCTTTGGCCCTTCATCGCTGCTCGCAGCTATATTTATATATATATATATATATATATATATATATATATATATATATATATATATATATATATATATATATATAAACAAGCCGGTGGCACCGCCACCCCGGTGCCTTTAGGGTTACTGTGCGTGACGGGCAATAACGTAACCCCGCTTTGACCTTTGAGAAGATGTGTGCTGTAGAGCTTGCATCAGTGTGGGCTCTGCAAAAGTGTGCATTGAGGGCACATATCAACCACAAAGTATGCGTGAGCAACCTTCTGAAACCTAAAATGAAAAATGAGACACCCTACGGTCTCATGGACTTAATGGACACATGAAATAAGTACACAAGTTTGAAAGTTATATGAAGTGTGCCAAGACAGAATATTTGCCTGATCTGATTAGAAAAATAGTTTTTGTGTGTGTGTGTGTGTGTGTGTGAGGCGTGATTGAACAATGTAGACATAAAAACATACTCCGTCCTTTTGTTCATACAGGACATTATTCAAACTACAAAGTGTTTACTTATATTTGTGTACAATCGCAATAAAACACAACATTGTGCTTTTGTCAAACTGTAAACTACAACTGTCACCCAACCAAAATCTCTTACACACACACACACACACACACATAGTTTAAAAGCAAAAAAATCTTTTGGACATTCATCATATTGCATTGGTTTTCATTTCTTGTTCTCGAACAGAGCCCTAATCTGTTTATTTTTTCAGTTACACATTCTACATTGATTAAAAAAGAAAAATCAAATGTGTTTTTATTTTATACATAAATAAATAATCTAGCATTCAGATGAGAGTAAAGTTAGTGTTAGTTCAAATTTTAAGGAAAACAAAAATATGATCTGAAATATCGCACATTCATTTAAAATTCATTCAGGTTCAATTACCAAACATACAAATCTCAATGTAATTTAAAGCAAACAATACATTTAAAATATATGGGTTGTATGCAATTTTTTTATATATAAAAAGATATATATCCAAAAATACAAAGCCTAAACTTTAACAAGGGTTAAACAATCACTGTAACAGACACAATCACACACACACACACACGTCAAATCACTTACATTTTAGATGCAATATTGACTTTTTTTCTGTTTCAGCAGCGAAAATAGTTCAACAAAGATCACAGCAGAACCATCGAGCATCTCACAGCAACGCGTTCTCATTACTGAATGATTCAGCATTTTGAACAAATCGGTTGACTCAAAGATTCAACGACCAATCCATAATCTGTCTCATTCATGAATGACTCAGCTGTTCGAACGAATCGTTTGAACGAATGAATCAATGACTCGCTCATTAAGACGGACGCCTGGTCTCCAGGCCGTGTCCAGATCTGACGAAGGAGATCCGCCTGGACCAGATGACAATGCAGTGCTGAAGTGTCCACTATCCTCTCCCTATGGAGGATCCCTTTCCCACTCTACAGATAAAGCGTTGTGAATTCCGGCTCGCGTACCCCGAAGTGATAAAATAAAACAAAATTCTGTATCAAAATTTATAGGCAAGAAAAGTAGTTTGTTTAGGCTGGGTTGTATGAATTATAAACCTGCGCACATATTTTAAAAAGCACATAACTATAGAATCCATTCTGAATGAGCATGTGAACGCCGTCAGCGTTAATCACAGGTTCGCGTTTAAAGTCTGATCATTTCGACGGAGGTGAATCAATCAAAGTTAACTTTAGCTGGAAATAACATTATTCAAGAACCGCTATAATGCCAAAACAATCTGTTACCTTAAATTATATGTTTATCTCTGTAAAGCTGCTTTGAAACAATCCATTGTTAAAAGCGCTATATAAATGAAGATGACTTGACTTGACTTGACACCTAATGACGGTTTAGTGATATGTTTAAAAGTATCATTCTTTCCAACGATTGTTAATTAACTCATATTTGAAACATAAGCTATATATATATATATATATATATATATATATATATATATATATATATATATATATATATATATATATATATATATATACACACATATATATACACAAAAATAAAATAAACACATTTGAAGCGTGTTTGCTTACTAAATTGTGAGCTGAACGAAAGTTGCAGCAAATATCAGCAACAGGAGTCAAATTTCATTAATCACGAGAGTGAAGAGCTGACTGAAAAGATGATGACGGAATAGGCTATTTTATGTAAAAGCGCCTATTTAAGCGAATCTATCATTATACTCTTTTGTTGTTGTGTTTTCCGTGAAAAATAATAGACTATTGAACTCACAATTCAAGCACGCGCTCTGCACGCGCCACCATTATCAATGTCCGTGTGGACGTCCGCGATCGAACAGTGGAAACATTGGCTACTCCGTCATTTTATTCAAGAAGATCATTCAAACTGCAAAGTGTTTACTTATTTTTGGATACTCGCAATCAAACACAACATTGTGATTTTGTAAAATACATTCAAGAAATCCGCCCCCGAAATGGGGCTTCTTTTAAAATGAAACAAAAATGCTCACAGCTGCACGTCTTGTGGAGACGTCCGTTACTTTCGCTTTCAAGTTAGCGATTTTAAAGCCCCCAGCGGAGTCACGGTGGGAAAATATTCCCATAGTAGCATCAATTGGCCTACCTGATTTTGAACACAAGAGGGCAGTAAAGCACTATGAATGATTTTTATTTTTTTTATTTTTTTGGCTAAACAACCATTCTGGCTGTTTTTAAACTTAAACATAAATCTTAAATTGAAAAAAAGGAATACAATGGGTTTACTTCTAATATTAGTATAATTTTATAGAAAAATAAATGGTGTATAATTACATTTTAGAAAGATATGAGACATTTCCTGATTCTTTTTTTGACATAATCCCTCGCCATAGCAAAACCGTTTGAGATATTCAATATCCGTTCACAATTTAGCATCTTTAATGTATTTTCATCAAGTTGAAAAAGTTTTGTAACTGTAGATGAAACTAACCCCCCCCCCACACACACTTTTGTCACAAAAGGTGGCGCTACTGAGCCCCTGCACCACGCCCGTTTCTGAAACTTTGCACATGTCTACTGGCTAATAAATGTGATCTGTCTGTCAAGTTTCATGCAATTTTAAGCAATTTCAGGCATGCTAAGAGTCTCAAAAGCATCCAAAAAGAATATTAAAGTTTGATGCGTTGCCATGGCAACAGTATCTAAGATATCAATAATCCTTTCACAGGTCTACATCTGCCGTGTATTTACATTATACACATCAAGTTTGAAGCAAATCGGGTAAAAATAAGAGGGTGATTTCAAAGTATTTTGAAAGTGACACACTTCCTGCTGCCAGTTGGTGGCGCTATAACTTTGACTCACAATAGTCACATCCATGTGATCGGCCTCTCACAGCGAACACACTGTTGAAGTTTCATCAAGATCAGTTAATGTATGCAGAAGTTATAACACACTTCCTGTTTCCATTATTCGCCATAAATTCGTTTCCTCGTCACGGCCAAACCGTTCGAGATATCAAAAATCCCCTGGCAATTTTTCATCCTCAATGTCTTGACATCATGCTGACCGAGTTTCGTTGCGATTGGTTGAATTCTCTAGGAGGAGTATATCGAATTCCAGGGGCATACGCTTCCAAACAAACCATAATAGCCGACTTCCTGTTGGGCTGGGGTAAAAAGTAAAAGTACAAAGGATATATAAACCGATGAGATCTATATGTGTACCGAGTTTCATATTATTACATGCAAGCGTGTTTGATTTATGGACCAAGTTTTCGGACCTCGTTCCAGGGGGCGCTGTCGAGCCTCCCTGCCACGCCCGGGTACCAGCTTCAGCCCGGCCCTGATGGCCGCGGGTTCTGACCCGTGTGCAAAGTTTCAAGAGTTTTCGTGCACGTTAAGGGCCCCCAAAGTGCGCTGAGAGTCTCAAAAGTATCCAAAAAGAATATTAAAGTTTGATGCGTTGTCACGGCAACAGCATCTAAGATATCAACAATCCTTTCACAGGTCTAAATCTGGCGTGTGTCTACATTATACACATCAAGTTTGAAGCAAATCGGGTAAAGCCTGTTTGATTTATGGACCAAGTTTTCGGACCCCATTCCAGGGGGCGCTGTCGAGCCCCCCTGCCACGCCCGGGTACCAGCTTCAGCCCGGCCCTGATGGCCGCGGTTTCTGACCCGTGTGCAAAGTTTCAAGAGTTTTTGAGCACGTTAAGGGCCCCAAAAGTGCGCTAAGAATCTCAAAAGTATCCAAAAAGAATATTAAAGTTTGATGCGTTGTCACGGCAACAGCATCTAAGATATCAACAATCCTTTCACAGGTCTACATCTGGCTTGTGTCTACATTATACACATCAAGTTTGAAGCAAATAGGGTAAAGCGTGTTGGATATATGGACCAAATTGTCTGACCCGTTCAAGGGGGCGCTGTCGAGCCCCCCTGCCACGCCCGGGTACCAGCTTCAGCCTGGCCCTGATGGCCGCGGGTTTTGTCCCGTGTGCAAAGTTTCAAGAGTTTTCGAGCACGTTAAGAACCCCAAAAGTGCCCGAAAGCATAAAAAAGCATGAAAAAGCTTAAAAAAAGGAATATTAATGTTTGATGCATTGCCATGGCAACAGTATCTAAGATATCAATAATCCTTTCACAGGTCTACATCTGGCGTGTGTCTACATTATGCACATGAAGTTTGAAGCAAATCGGGTAAAAATAAGAGGGTGATTTAAAAGCATTTTGAAAGTGACACACTTCCTGCTTCCAGTTGGTGGCGCTATAACTTTGACTCACAATAGTCACATCCATGTGATCGGGCTCTTACAACGAACACACTGCTGAAGTTTCATCAAGATTAGTTAATGTATGCAGTAGTTA